>JAOXYM010000005.1:20445404-20461359 GCA_028567055.1 Leptatherina wallacei
CTCCTCACATGTGGAACAAACTCCCAGAAACCTGCAGGT
This sequence comes from Leptatherina wallacei, assembly GCA_028567055.1. NCBI lineage: Eukaryota > Metazoa > Chordata > Actinopteri > Atheriniformes > Atherinidae > Leptatherina > Leptatherina wallacei. The sequence goes on from JAOXYM010000005.1 coordinate 20,445,444, forward strand.
CTGCTGAAACTCTCAGCAGTTTTACATCAGGGTTAAAACTTTCCTATTTGCAGCCATTTATGAAAACTGATCACTTATTTCCTGCATTTTATCCTGTTTTCTCTGAGGGTTTTCTTTAATTTTAGTTTTAATACTTAATGCTTCTGTTTTACGTAAAGCACCTTGAATTGTCCTCTACATGAAATGGGCCATTACAAATAAACTTGCTTGCCACATTGTGCTTCGGGATGGCATCCCATTCCTCTAACGAGTTGTTTAAGGTCAACCAGCATTGCTTTGTTGGTCACATATAAAGCTCCTCCAAGCCAGTCCCACAAGTAATCAACTGGGTTGAAGTCTGGACTCAGAGGTCCTCCCACATCCCAAATCCTGGAGGTACTTTGTGACGATCCATGCTGTGTAGGGTGTTGTCCTGGAGAACGGAGTAAGGTCCCAGATTCTGGGGATATGGGCTCAGAATCTCCTTCTGATATGGCTGTCGTTCAGATGTCAGTCATACATCTGTGACTGGGCAGCACTTTTATCTCAAAACAAGACAATATCCCAGAGGATTTTGGCATTGAAACCTGGATTTAAAACCTAAACTGGATTTTTTTTTCTCTGAAATTGAATATGCAGATGTTCCATTTTCCAACCCAGACAAGAGCCATCGTCAACTTAAATCCCCATTTTGAATTTTGTTAGAAGCATAAACCTGTGAAGACGTACGACTACCAGCCATTCACAATATTTCTGGTTGTAGACGAAACCCATAAAATAATGAGGCTTTAGAAAATATGCATTTTATTTTATTATTTATCTTCACTTGTAATAAAAAAATTTGCATTCTTTCCCACCATAACATCCGTTTCCTAAACATTCAACACTGTCACACCTCGCCACTTTCCTGTGAACTTCTCTAAGACAGGCCAGTAGCAGCACAAGTTTCTAAGGAGACCCCTCTTATCATAAATACGTACAAACTGCCAAAGTACAGATCGTAAACAGCAAATATGTAATTCTTGTAAAGCCTGAGTGGCAACATCCAACATTGTTGACCCCTCATCTATTAAAATATGTCCTCCTCCCCCCCACCCCACCCCCATTTTGTTCTTTACAGATGATTATGGCTTCAAACTGTGGTAACATTATCCATAAGATCTTTCTTATGCACTTCTCGAGGTTTTTACGGTTGACCTGCAGCCCTGATGTGAAACACAGGTCTGGTTTAAAAGACAGGAGACGAAAAAAACTAAACAAAAAGAAAAGAGTGAACATACAGCAAATGCCTTTAAAGTGCTTTAACAGGGACTGTAAAGATCTGAAACTACAATAAACTTCTTCCTCTCAGTCCTCAGCTCATCATGACTATCCTCCAAGTTCTGGATCAAATATACGACCTGACATAACCGCCCGGGTCCGTCGCTTCTCCTCAGTCGTTCAGGTCCGCCTCGAGCCCTTAACGACACGTGCAGGACTCGGCCACCATGTCCTCCATCTCCTTGTAGTCCACCTTGTTGTTGTGCACCAGCAGCACGCTCATGGGCGTGTACTTGTAAGGCACGCAGGATGGAGGGGGGATGTCTCCGATGCCCAGCTCGTTGATGAGTGTCTGGATGATGGCGTGATATGGGGAGTGGTAGGCGTAGTTGAGTATCCTGGGGCAGTCGCCCTGGCAGTATCGGGGGTTGTAGGCCTGCGGGGCGATGAAGTAGTGGCCCCAGCCAAGCTCGCTGAACGACAGGCGGAAGGAGTGGAGCTTGCAGCGGTTCTTCGGCCGGCTGGTTTTGCGTCTGTAGTTGGGTCTGTTGGAGGCGGAGGAAGAGGCGGAGGAGGAGGACGAGGCCGGGGGGGAGAGTTTCAGAGCGTCCAGGAAAGGATCTTTCGGCTCCGTTGAGTTCTCTTTGGCGCTGCGGCGATGCCGAATCGTCGGGTGCCACCAACCGGATTGCCTCATGGCGTTTTCCTCCTCCACCCCGAGCAAGTCCTTCATCCACTCCTTCACTTCCCTCTCCTCCTCCAGGTACAGAAGAAGAGAGGGGGCTTCCAAGTGAGGCTCGCTGCTCCATTGCTTCCTCCCTCGGTGGAGAGTCCCCCACCGTGTGGGGCCGCTGCCGTCCTCCTCCCCCTCCTGGTCAAGCCCGGGATCCGTGCACCAATACTGGGCGGTGAGGGTCAGATGACCGCCCTCGCCCTGATCCTTCCCCTGCAGGATGTGAGCACGGATGTGCGCGGTGATGTCAGTCTCCGTCCAGCGCTCGTGGGGCTCCAGGGTGACAAAGCTATCGCCTCCCAGCGAGGTGATCTGAGCGCGGCAGCGGGGCGGCTCCACGGCCTGGGTGCTGTCCGGGGGGGTGGAGGAGGGAGAGGAACGCAGGTGGACGAACGAAGCTCTGACGAGCTGCTCTGAGGGAAGAGTGTCGAGTTTGTACTGTACGGTGAAGATGTAGCTGAGGTCTGAGGGAAGAGAAGACAAAGATAGACACAGAGTCTCTTTTAGAAGATTCTTGTACTTTGTAGCCATCGTAGAAGTACGATCCGAGCTAATACTTAGCCTCAGTTTCCTCTTGCTCCAACACCACCATCTTTTCTTTTTTGGACATCAAGTAATCATCATCTACCCTTTATAATAATCACACTAGAGGCAATTTGAAAACCAAATACAAACGTATAAGCACAGCATTCGACAAACTGTTATTGACATTTATGTTTACACATTTCAATTAAGTCAGGAATCTCCTAAAAGTGGTTAATGTGTAGTTCGCAAACAAGTTTCCTATAAGAAAAGATTCTTTGTAGTGAACAAGTAATGTGTGGGAAGTGTCGGAGGAGGTGGGACTCTTTAGATTGGCAGCAAGTTGTGCCAATCACAAGTGAGGAAAGACTTGGATCATACCATTATGTGGAAAAGGGGGGCAGACTCTCAGAAGTCAGGGGGAGGGGGGCTTTAAGGGAACAGGCCAGATAGAAGAGCTGGATTTGAATACAAAAAATTCAATGATTGAATTTTAAAAACCACCTTCAATACGTTTCAATTCCCCCTGGGATAAAGTATGTTTTATTAAGAACGGTCTTTATATGATTCGTTTGTTTCATTTGTTAAATCAAATAAATTGCTAAATTAGGCTGAAAATAGAAGCTCTGAGTGAAGCCGAATGAAGAGTCTTCTAAAAAGGAAAGCCACGCCAAAAGTTGTATCTCTGAAAGGAGCCAGACTGCCCAACACTAAAAAAAAAATAAGGGGTGGTTCTAAACTTTTGCTCATTGCTCCAATTAAAGCCTCTCCTTGTGATGGGATCACCAAAAGGCACATTTCTTTTTTTTTTTTTTTAACTTATTTAAACTTATTTTAAGTCTCATTTCCAACAACATTAGTTTCACTCACTTCTGGCTTGCATTAAAATCGATACTTTAAGTTTAAAGTTGCTTAAGATGCAACCAGATGTTGAAACCAGTGATTTATTTGGACAAACCAGGAGGTTTGAATGCATCAGAATGCGCATGAGCAGCAAAACTTTTCAACTAACTATTCTGTTTGAGTCATTATAAAAGAAAGCTTCAACATTTAGGCCCATCCTCAGAAAGACCAGGAGTCAATTATAAAGCTCATTCTCTGGTTATATTAATAAAAGTTTTTTTATTTTTATTGAACATTTAGCTGCTGATTTATTCAAGCTCTTATAAAAAAGTTTATGGGAAACATTGCGTATTTCTGGGAGTAAAACGTGGTTCTTTCACCTGCTGAAGAGGGCATGAGGCGCACCGACGACGCCGCGGGTTTCAGCAGGCGCACAGTGTTGGAGCCGAACTTCCGGTGCTGCTTGGGCCTGCCGTCCGGTTCGGCCGCGCTGCGGTACAAACTGAGCATAAACTGCAGGTTCTGGTCCGCTTTCTGCTCCTCCGTCAGCGGCCAGTGGTGCGCGCCTCGGTGCTTCGCGCTCTGGTGACTCCGCCGGCTGCGCTTCAGCGTCGCGTGACGGGAGGCCGTCTTCCGCCCGGTCGCCACTCCGGCGCAGGTGGAGCACAAGAGGTAGAGAAAACAGGTGAGGGCGCAGACACGCAGAAAGCTGGGTTTAGCGCGGGTCGCCGTCATGTTTTGGTTTTAAAACCTCTGGTGCTAGCAAGCTCCACCAACGAGGCTATAGTTGGCAACCATCCTCCTCACGGCGCAGGGCGTGACTTACAGGCGCACCTGATGGCGGGCCATTTTGGACATTTCAGCTCACTTCCTGCTGAAATTGACGATCGCGCCAATTAACCCCTCGGATGTGCGGGAGCAGCCAACAGGAGCGCGGGAAGCCACGTGATTGGATGCGTAATAAATGTTCCTAGAAAACCTGGGGAAATAAGTGCCGTGATTAATTGAAACATGCGCAAACCTCCGTGTGTTTTACCCCAATAATCCAAGTATTTTCATTATTTTATTTTCCACGTTGGCGCCAAAATACTATTTTTTATGTCTCTCAAACTGTCATATTTGACATTTTTCCTCCGTTCAACTACAGAACAGGTTGCTAGTAACCGAAGATAATTTAAAAAAAGGTTACTTGTTGTGTTTTCTTATATTTAGACATAACTGGCTCATCCCTTGAGAATTGGGCTTCTTTTATAGGTCGGTGTAAAGTGGTTTCACAAACAAAAAACACTTTAAAAAAATGGTTGACTGGATAAATAGAAAAACTTCAGAAAACCTGGAGACATTATTGTTTAAGGTCACTTTCAAATATTACAAGAAGGTCTGGTTGCCATGGAAGCAAATTATATAAACAATGAGGGGTTGTTTAAGACTTTTGCACCATAGGCTTCTGTATTTATGTGTTGAATGACTGGGACTGTACACATTAATGAGCATCAGTACATAGATGTAAACATGGCGGTTAATGGCGGCATCTTTATCCAAGTCAAGTAAGAAAAAACTTTGTAACTTTGCAAACAAGAACATCCAAATATGAATGAAACAGATCAAATGAACCGTGACACAAAAGACAATTTCCAATTCAAAAATATAAAAATTTACAGTGATTTTGGATGTAATGCTTAATTGGGGCTTTTAAAGGTTCATTTAGAGTCGTAGAAAAAAATGAAACTTAGATATATTAGATGAATTTACATCGTCAGGCCTCTTCTTAGGATTACGTTAGAATATAACATCACTGCTGTATTTTTTCTGTAAACAAGTTGAATAAATAAATCAGAATGGATCAAAGGTATATCTATATAGATATCTATATATCTATATACATATATATATATATAAGAATAGGATGGGTCCTCTTGCAGCCTGGAGAGGTTAGAAACACTGAAGGAGAAACATTTGTAAATTTCCGTTTTTTGTCTTCTTGTGAAAAAAAAGAAAACTCAGCTCACTGTTTCAGACTTTGTTCATATTACCATGAGAAAAAAAAGCACATCACTCATTAATGTGCATTTTCATTTCATTACACCACTTCTGTTGAACATTTCTTATTTCATGGTCTGAGCTGTTGCAATAATTATCACCTTAAAGCAAAAATAACTTTCCGTCTGTTACGTTTCCGTCGGGGGAAATGTTGTGGCCACCCTGGGGAGAAATCAGAGTATCAGTTCATCCGTTCATTTCCAAGTTGCCTGTAATTTGTTATTTTAAAGAGACAGTCCATATCAATATACATAAATAACGTCAATATATTCAAGATGATAGCAAAACTAATGTCCATCCTTAGTCCCTCGGCCGGCCAACGCCATAAAATAACAGTAAGGATGATAACGGAAGGAGATGAAGATGCACAATAATAAAAAAGAATAATAATAAAGAGAGATAAGAACAAAATAATAATATTGTAGATCTGAGACCAGAGGGAGTACCCCATTGATTAGGATCTAGGTTGAGATGTTAAAGTGCAAAGTTACGTGATAAAATGAATGAGAGACATCGTACAATGTCCAGATATTGATGTGTTGAACATTTCCTGTATTAAACTTTGATTTGGGATTAACTTTACACCAATGAAACTGAGATTTAAATAGCCCAAAAAAAGGAGAAAAAAAGCCACTACATTAGAAAATACCGTATATTTAATGATGCTGCCAGGGGACAATTAAAAGCATCAATCAAATAAACTTAAAAACTAACTTGATTTTAATTTAGTTGCCATCAAAGCAAAATTTCGAGATCAAGGACTTTAAATTGAATTTTTCAGTTCTAAATGAAAAGCAACATAAATAAAATCAAGGAATTCACTGTTTAAACACACGAGCTAAAATCTGTCATCTGCTGATCTTTTACAGCAGGGATCCCCAAATCTGGTCCTCAAGGCTCACCGTCCTGCAGACTTTCTGTGTTTCCCGACTCTAATGAACGGCTCATGTGCAGACTTGTGGAGAGATCCATTTAATTTGAATCAGGTGTGTTGTAGCAGACAAACATCTGATGCCTGCAGGATAGTGGGCCTTGAAGACCGAGGATGGGGATCTCTGTTTTATAGGATGGAGCTGGAGGAAGAACAGCTTTCAGTTACTTTGGCGCCGCCTGGTGGTGAAACGATGGATTACACACCAGAGATTGGATATGTTTCATGAGAACAACAATAATGTATAACAATCATTTAAAAGCTGGCATACTTTTCTCAAACTTTCTGACTTTATATATTTATTTATTTTATTTCTATTGAGGAAACGTGGCGAGTTTTACAACCGTATCATAATATTTAGATACAGTCTTCCTTGTTGTTTTTTAAAAATATAAACAATAACAAACACTGAACCATGGGGTTTCCTCTTAAAAAAAAAAGTAAGGGGAAAGGGTATTGAAAGAATAGAATATATAAATAAACAAAATAATCAATAGATGAATAAATAATAAAAAAAGAATCAAGTTAACTTGGCAGCGTAACTTTAAGAGGAGTAAAATAAATGTCAGAAAGAAGATTTGTCTCCCTTTATTTCATTTATCTTTTTTTCTACTTTCAAGAAAGAGGCAACATCTTAAAGCCATTGAGAAAATGGACCTTAAGGCCTTATTTGATGTCCAATCCATAGATTGGGATTAATAACATTATTCTATCATTCAGGAAAATTATTTGGCCACCGGATCGACCAAACAGCACAACCACAATACAATACTAAATAAATAATTATTCCATGGAAGCAGGAGGGAAAAAAGTAAAAATCAAAGAAGTATGTTGAATAAAAACCAAAGAAAAAATCTTTAAAAAATCTCACAGCTGCAGGAATAAAAGAGTCTCTCAATGAGAGATGCTCTGAGTCCCTTAGAAACACAGCGCATGGTATGGCCTCTCACGTAAAAGCAGCCCTTAATGCCAAAGCAAATACTGGAATTTAAATTTTCTGAGGAAAAAAAAAAAACCCAGTCTGAGAAGGATTTGACCAAAACACAGTCCATGTGATCTGGATGAAAGGTGAGATGTCTGGGCTTGTTCGCATCCATCTCTCTTATTCTGCTTCTCTATCTCCTGTTCTACTTGTCCTTTTTCTTGAGACGTGTAAATATAGCGACACACACACGCACGTTCAGTTAAATGCTGCTGTAATGTGGTGGCATTCCACAGCGGTGATTATCAACAATCATGATCATTTCAGTCTGCAGAGGTTGTGGGAAAATTCAGCCTGTTGGAGGCTGGGATACCTACTCAGGCTGGGACATTTAGTTTCATTCCAGTGGAGCACATAAAAAAAAAAGAGAAGAGAAAATCCCACCCTTAACTTAAAATGCAAGATACATATTTCAGATTTAGGCTTGTATGTTTGGATTTTTTATTTTCAAAGCCATCGTCCATCCTGGAGAAGCTGCCTTTATGGAGGAGCAGCTCCGAGATCTGCTTCCTTTCAGAGAGTGGATGTCTCTTATTAATGCGACATTCAATGTATGAACGGAGATTCTTTACTCTCACCATGAAGCTGCCATTTGTAACACTCAGAGTGGGTCAACAGACCTACGGGGACTGGAGGAGAAAAAAACAACTTTTCACTGACGCAAATTTCTTCTTGTCAGAAAACACAACAGAAAAAAACAACAAAAAAAACAAATATTTCTGAAAATAAAATATTTTACAAAGTGCGGTATAAATAGATTTCACAACCGAATAGTAAAGGTAGGATTTTGTAGAGAACTAAATTTCTGAAAATACAACAGAGATGACAGCGTTTGTAATTAGGAAACATGTCAAATAAGCAAAATCAAACATTCATTTTAGAAAACAATGGAAAAAAACTATTTTAAAAACAAAAATGTCAGAAAATACCATTTTTAAAAAGCACTAGATAAAAACATCTTTTCAGAAAAGAGCAATAAAGACCACGTTCAGGAGACGAATTGGAGAAAATAAAAAAAAATGTAAGAAAAAAATATGTTTTTGTCTTTTTTATTGAGCTGTTTCTAGTTTTGTTGTGTTTTGCACAATGCTGTTGCCCCCCTCTCACACCCCCACCACACACACCCACACACACCCTCACACACCCTCACACACTGTTGCTGTAACTGATTATCCACCATACAGAGTTAACACAGATGCATTATGCTGGACTTATGTAACACATTGATTATGCATGTTTTCTTGTTTAAATGTGTCTTAATATGGTCGTATGTAGAAGTGTGTGGGACGTGATTGCAGATGTTGTTGTTGGCCTGTAGGCAGACGTACGTGAAGGTGCTCATGCAGGTCTGCAAAGCATCAATGTGGAGGCCTGTCGGGTTCAACATTCTTCACCTTCGCTCAGTGAGATGATGGAAGGGAGTTTTCGGGGGCAGACCGGTGGAAGTCTTGTCTAATTTGTTCTCGGTTTGAGTTATCAACATTTTCATCAGCATGAGGGGGAAAAAAAGTGAAATAATTAAGCTCTGATCATGTATTTAAACTGCTCTCACTGATTTATCTTAGCATCAGTTAGGCTGTTACTTGGCTTTTCCTAATATGACATGTGGTTTACAGAGGTGCTTAATAAATATGATTACATACATGTGGGTAATTCAGTTTCTATGCTGTACATCACCCAGGAATTCTGCTTAATTGACAACAGAGAAATTCTTTGTGTAAGACCATTGTTTATCTTGGGATGTTATTGTCATAATAAGTTAATAAGAGCAATTTTTGGTGTTATATTTTTCTTTGAAGATAATTGTATAATTAAGCCGAGTTGCATGTGACTTAGAAATCATGAAACATTAGGATTGTAATGTGAAGGTGAAAGCCAGCTTATAATGATGGGTCATCGGTACCTAAACTGAGCTGAACTGCCAAAGTAGCGGGTCTCGAGTTTCAGAAGTGAACCACCACTATTAGGGCCATACACCGCACACTTGTGATATTATCTGGCTGTAGTTTCTGCCTGACGCTATTACACAGCTACGAGTGGCTTGTGGTGAATTCTATTGGATAACAGTTGGAAAAAGGGGGGTCTCCCATTGGTATGTATTCCTGTCAATCAAATCCAGCCGTTCGAAAAGTGGGCGGGGCCACGCAGTTCGCTCGGGAAAAGTTTTCCTAGTTACTTTGCGGCTGCGTCAAGGTAACCACAGTAACACCGGAAGAGCTTATTGTAGATGATAAAATAAAACCATTGTTTAATTGGGTTATGGGATAAATTAGCCGGGTTTGCGAAAAATATGGAGCTAAATACTCATTTTGATAATTTGACTAATGTTTTAAGGAAGACCGGAGTGGGCAAAACGTGTCGAGGCCCGCTTTAAGGTAACAGCTTGACCGGAAGTAGCAAGCGACTTAGCTTTAGTTTGAGCTAGCTTGACGTTAGCTGAAACTTTCTGCCCTCCCCCTCTTCCTCTCACTCATACAGTCTTTCCACCTTCCATTCGTTGTTGATGCTACAGCGATGATGGAGAAGCCGAAGGACCGCTACCGGCACCGTTAAGCTAGCAACGACTAGGAAAGCTGAGAAAAAAAGAGGGCAAACGGACCGGCTCGGGAGAGAATGGAAACCATTGAGCAGCTCGTCTCTTTCCACCACATACAGGTCCAGTTAAGCGGGGGCGCGCCTTGGGGGTTCACGCTGAAAGGAGGGCTTGAACACGGCGAGCCCCTCATCATCACTAAAGTGAGTGGACTGTATCACTTAACGTTTACATTTGCACATGCGTGAAATTAGTTATGTTGCACTGGCTAGAATAACAAAAAAGTTTTTATAAGTTGATTATTATGGGTTTATAATGCACCTGCATTCATTTATAGGGTATTTTCATAATATTTATGCTCATATTGTTGGCTTTGGGTTATATTTGCACAATGAAATTAACTTTAGAAACTTTGTTTTGTAAGAATGTTGTTACAAAAGTGCATAAAATCGATTGTGGTCAAGTCTTCTCTCTCACTCATGCATACAAATCTAAAAACTAGATTTGAAGGGACATTTTCCCCCTCCTTTGCATTTTTCTGCAGTGAATAAAAGGTTATTGTCCAAAGCTAGAGCAAATATCCGGTGCTGGTTGAAGTTTGTCAGCTGTCACTGTCTATGAACAAGAAGCTCCACTTAATCTAATGCAGCATTTGAGTTGTCCAACCTATAGGTCAAAGGGTCCCCCCCCCAGGAGTGCTAAAAGGGGTTCCCATGGGCTTACCCGACGAAAAGAAGGCTCTGTTCATGTTCCTGTTACTTCATTTAGTGCAAGGCAAAAACGCCCATGTGTTGACAGACGACTAAGACCACTTCACATGGCTGAGTTCAGGGGAGATAGGATCCAGTGGGGTGTTTGTGGGATGTGGGAATCCTTGATATGAAAGATGGGGATTCTATGAAGGGACATTCTTAGAATTTCACTGTGCTTGCTCGTCACTTGGCTTATGAATTACTTTTTGCTATAGGGATAAAGTTTCCTTGCAGCATCTTTAGGCTGAGCAGCTAGGAACAAGGAAAAGTTTCTTTGAATTACTGCAAGTAATTATTGGTGTGTGTTCTTCTGGGGGGGGGGGTCTGTGTGTTGGATTAGGACAAGCAGCCTCTACTGTCTCTTGCCCACTGTTGAAAAGTCGCAGCAGTGTTGGTGGTGTAAATGTTGGCTGGTGTTGCATCTAGATTCACCACAGCGGGGGAATGGAAAAGCCTGGCTCAGTCATCTGGAAACACACACACACACACATTGAGTCACACACAGTAACAGCCCCTGGGAAAATGTGACTGGGACTGAAGGAGATAAAAATCAAATAGCGCTCTATGGCTGCTTTGTGTTCAGTTGCTGGTTAAAAGCCACGCACTGTGTGGCTGCTCAGAAGGTGACTGAGGTTTGGAGGAGCATCTCAGGTGTTTAATGATTAAAGAGAAAGACAGAAGGTAGAATAGAGCTGTGTGCATATGTGAGGAAGACATGAGTGTATAATGAGTTTCAGGTTCAGGAAAGGCCAAGAGAGTTTCCATCAGCCCACACTATGGATCCCCACTGAGTACTGTCATAATCCCCTCATCTATGAGTGAATACATCACCCGTATTGAAACAAATAAAGTGTTATAGTTGGAAAGATAGATCTAGGATTAGAGTTAGTTCGTGTCATGTATGAAGTAGAAGCACAAAGGTGGGAATTTGGAAGTAGTAGCAGAGATGATAGTCTAGAGGTGGGCGATACTCATCGCCTATGATGGTATCGTAAATGTTGCTTTGACGATGTGCAATTTTACATTATCGAGTATTTGTACTGTCTCGAAAGGAAAACAAATAGACGTTGCATAAACAAAACACATTTTAAAAGATATCGTCAGAGTATTGTTATTGGAAAATAGAAAATATTAATAGTTGTTTTTTTGCCCATATCACCCACCCCTATGATAGTCTTGGTGTGCAGGAGAAGAGCTGCTATCATAACGGCAATGCTGCCACCAATCAGCTGATTCTGCGACGCTTGTGTGTGAGCAAGGGATGGACAGTTTAAGGGATTTGATATAGACGATTCAGGCCAACTAAAGTCGGTTAGTCTTAATGTCATCATTAAAGAAGCTTTTCCCAGCGAGGCGTCCCCTAACGATGGCTGATTCAGCATCCATCTTGCATTCTTCTTATCACTTTCTCTGTCACTTTATTTATATTTTCTTTGCTTACTCCCGTGACGTCACCTTGGGTTTTTTTACTGAATCACGTTCAAATGTACCTAATAAATGTCACTTTGGCGTAGAAAACAGGTCAGAAATACAGCGTTTTGAGGCCAGAAAGGTACATAGTACTACTGTATTGCACACTTTTATTTCGTTTAAAGATTTTGTTGGCTCTACTGGTTGGGTAAATGGACAGGAAAGGGGATTAAAACTTGGGCCGGCAACATCGAGGAAGTGTAGCGTCTATATTTGGGAACCAGTTGTTCTTTGTTGTGTTTACCTCTGGGTTTTTTTGCTCCTGAAGCGCAACATTTTTATGATGGTTTAGTAAGAGAGTCCTCATCGCGCTGGTAGAACCGTGGTATAGTCGTGGCATTCTCCATAATGTGTGTTTGACTTTGTTGTCTTTTTGAGTGAAATACTGCCGTGCTTTCCTTTGTTTTGTTGCTGTTTCCAACAGCACCTATGGTGCAAATTACAGCAGAAACAATGCTGTGAATGTCTCTCTTTGTAGCAAAACACAACTCCTTTGTTGTCCCTAACAACTATTGTTAACTCTTAAAAATAGTAGTGGACTATGAGCGATGTCTTAAGTAATCACTTAGTCCTGCACAGCTCTTGTGTACGGACACACTGATGTGATGCTGAGCCACCTCTGTTTGATATGTGTGAATCATCAAAGAAATCACTTGTTTCACTCAAAACGTATGAGTCGCAGCGCCCCCAGAAAGTGGCATTGTGGACTATGTTTTACCTGATTGTAGAAGTTGCAACCAGAAACAAAATCAAGGAAGAAAAAATATCTTTCAGAGGTCAATAAGAGTCTTCTTCCTACAAACTTGTATCATATTTAAAAAGACAAAAATGTCCATGTCCTTCAACTGTGTCTCTATACAAGAATGAGTCTGTGAGTTTCTTTGGGACAGTTGTGCACATGTGTGACTGCCAGTTGCCCATTCAGGATGGCCATGTTTTGAGGACTTTGTGAGAGTGTGCACGGCCCTTTGAGATTGTGCATGCTGCAGGAGGGGGGGAGGGGTGGCCTCTGCAGCCTCAGACAGCAGAGGGATATAAGCCATTTGGTCAACATTCCTCCAGGAGCATAACTAATTACTACCGTGAAGCGTAGTGGGTGTGGAGATTTGATACACACAATCCTCGGACTTGAATACTTGCCGCTTGTGGCCGGTGATCAGCTGTGTGATGACATGGTGAGTTTAAAGTTTTATCTGCTCAACGTGTTAGCCAATCATTCATTAGCTAAGTTGATCAGTCAGCCATTGAGCGAGTCGGTCTACCAGGGCGTTTGTGGTCAGACATCAGGTAATCCTAAAAACATGCCGAGGTGAAAATGAGGGCAAATGAAAGATGAAGCTTCCAGAAAGGCTGCAGAACCGAAAAGAAACAATGAATCTGTGCAGGAAGTTGTATATAGATCACAAACTCTACCCTTAAGTTTAACAATCAGTGCACCCAAACATCTGAATTAGACATCTATAAAGTTGACAGCAACAAATGTAACAATAGTTTGATCTTACGACTGCAACACCGCCCTCTATTGCATTTACATATACTGCACATATATAGTAGTGTAGGCTGGAACAGGTTTCCCTGTTCTCATTATGCTTTCCTTAGACAGTCTTTAACTTCTGACTAAAGGACACGATGCAGGCTACTAATTTAGATTTGGTGATTTTCTTCTCTTCCTGTTCGGGATCCCATTTCCCCATCATTTAGAAACTTGTCTGAAAAGGTGAATAAGCTGAGCTGTAGTGGTTAGAATTTAGTAGAAGAAGAAGTTGTATGACCCAGAAACAAGAAAAAAAAAGGAAAAACTCTTTTTGAGGAATTTATTTCAAACTCCTGTTTGAAATATCTGTGAAATTGGGGTTATTGGAAGTGGGCAGACGTCAGCGAGTCACATGAAGTGAGCTGGTGAGTCGTATCATTTTGATCTCTGACTAAAAGACACGATCTTGTTTCAGTAGAGGGTACTGAAACATTAAATGTGCATCAGCCCTTTTGAAAACAGGCAAAAACCACCTCAAGTGAATGTTAACATCATTTAATATTTAAGTGGACATTTCTTTCCTTTTTTTTTTAACTTAAATTCAACTTTTTCTTATTCTACCTTGCATGTCAAAAACAGAAATGCATGTTAACTACTCAATGCAGAGCTGTGGGTGGCAGCCACTGAGAATTGTAGGAGGTGAAAGTAAATGTCTAAACACATAAAAGAAACGTTAACGAAAGCTTCAAATTGGTTGTGTAGTTCCACAGTTTGAATTCTTCATATCCAAGGATGTATTTTCCAAGTGTTCAATCAGCAGGTACAGCTCTTTGCTGCTAAAGTTTCCCTCAGTAAGCAGCTTTCTGGGGTACTTGGTGGTGTTTCAGGGCTGCCCTTGTTGGCTCTCTGCCACCAAACCCATTGCGTGCAGATGATTTATGCCAATGAACAAGTCAGCCAACAATTTAATCAAATTCTTTGGACCAACTCAAAATGTGGACCCTTAAAGATAAAAAATAAATAAATGAAGCCCTTAATGTTCTACAACATAGAGCTGATTATACAAACAGCTAGCAGAGAGCTTTTTGCTTTCACGTAATTATGTGTTTACTGTGAAAGCAAAAGTTTGGGATTACATTCCCATACCAAAAAAAGCCAAGCCTGGTTCCACCGTCCAGAGAAAGGACAGCCAACCACTTTGTATCAGGGCTGTTGCAAAATTCAGCAAAACATTACAATGGATGCTAAATCTCGACTGCGACTAGACTTACCAAGACTTCCCGCTCGCCATCAAACATAAAGAATGCAACTCTTCCACGGTAGACTGCATTGATTAATGAGACAAAGCTATAAACAGATAAGAGTCTTATGTACAAATATGGTCTTCTGTGTGTTTTCTGTTGATGTTTGCTGGCTTACAGGCATGTTTTAGAGCCCTCTGTCATTTAAAACCACTTGTCGGCTCACATGTGTTTTGCGACAGTTTTTAAAGTGTGTTTGTGTGTGTCGTCAGATGTGGTTATGATGAGTAAGTGCTGAGTTCCTACCATTGTCGTGTTTGACAGCCGTCCCTGCGGAGCTGTCAGCTCACTTTCATCTGCGGTTTTATGATCTACTGTGAGCTCTCGGCTGCTTTGTGTCGCAGCCCTTCCCATGAGGCGGCGGGGCATCCGTCTTTCGCTTCACCAGTCTTGATGAAGTTCTTACTTGAATCCCTTTTTCTATAAGTAGACAGGACTGAAGTGTTTTTACAGACATGTATGTTCAGATGTCGAGATGCAGTTTCCCTGCTACCCTGTGTTAGTGCCATTGCCTTGATTTAATACTTCAAAATGATTCAAATTAATTCAACCCTTGTTATTTGCTACTTTTGGTCGGTCTTTTTTTCCCTTTTCTTATTTTTCTAAGTGTGGAAATACTTCTAGAAGCTCAACCTTCATAAGAACAGTCACCATCCAGACATTACTTTTTCAGGAGAGTCTCAGTGGTCAGATTATGACCATTTTTTTTCTATTTCCTGTTTATATACTATCCTCACAAAACCAACTCCAACCCAGCTTGTTGTGGACGTCATATATGTATCCATGGCGTTATTCCAGCCTTATAGGACCATTATTTTAGTTTTTTCCATAGATATAGAACATTCTTGTCACTTGTTGGTCTTTGGCTGCTCCTGATTGGACATTACACACAATCTAATTGGTTGAAAGTTTGACAGGAAGTGGTTTCATCATAATTTCCAGGTCAAAATAGAGGTCTCTAGCAACGTAGTAGTAGCTATCTTTTATTATTTTGAAATTGTGACTGATAATGGTGTTACATAGAGCAGTGATCACCAACCCCAGACTTCTTGGGCCGGTGTCCCTCACTGGGTCATCGAGAGACTGGTGCAAAGCT
>JAOXYM010000005.1:20462876-20475372 GCA_028567055.1 Leptatherina wallacei
TGGGGGGTGGATGAGGATGTCTTCAGATAGAGATGCTATTGTCCTCACTGTGTGTGTGTGTGTGTGTGTGTGTGTGTTTCCATTACTGCTGCTTAGCTTTTCTAACTGTCTTAACTTAACTAAAAACACATGTTGTGCAGCAGCACAGTACACCATACAGCATACTGATGATGGGGGACTAAAATAAAGTTATACTCAGCTTTGTGTCAATAACAGGATGGAAAAGGAACATTTAGGTCAAATTGGGTCTTAAATGATCATATTAAGTCATTTATAAAGCAGAAGTTCACCACTTCCTTTTTTTTAACAGTTACATGCACTATTTTATTTAGCCTTCAGTGATAGAAAACAACTATAGTTAACTTTAAGTCACCACAAACAACCCAAAATAGTTTCTAGGTCATAGCACAAACTAAATCAATGAAAAAATCTTTCCAATGCCAAAAATCCCCTCAGTTGTTGTGTGTCGCCTCCATTCTTCACTCAGAAAGGGAAACTAGGTGTTTACAGGAGTCTAAGATCTAAGATAATCAAATCATGTAAGATTTGGATAACTTAATTCTTGTTAAATTTAGTCATGATGATTCAGTCTAGCTAGTGAAGCCCTTTACTCTGTTTAATATACAAGCCTGGATTAGGCATCCAAAACAAGAAGCTTCCTACTGTTAATGTAAACTACATGTTAGACCAAAACTGGAAGACTTGGAACGGCAGGAGCCCAGAAGATGAGTAACTATAATAAAACTCACAATCTTACAAAAATCCCATGTATTTATTTGTTTAAACAACAACACAATAGTCCCAATGTACAGTCTTTGAGAATAAAGAAACTAAGATTAACCTGTGTGCTTGTAATAAGGAAAAATAAAAGCAGACGCCAGGTCTTAAATGTATGTAGACTCTCTCCAGTCCAACCAGTGATTCACTCTGAGTGTGGTGGATGTTTGTGAAACCCGTCCACTATACTCCACACTTCAGATGTGAAGTTCCATACAGGCAGTGGCTCGCCATCCATTCATGGAAAGTTCTCTAGAAGGTCTTTAACCAAAAGGGATCCTGTCTCTCTCTTCAGGTCTCTGGTTCTTCCACGCCAAAGGTCCATTCATGCTCCTTTTTATGGACGTAAATAGGTACGTCCATTTCAAACGTCACTGATCTCATACTTTCATGCGTCCCATATGTCAGCCTTTTCCAAACTAGGAGACTATTATAATAATAATGGTAATGATATGTTTTTAATCCCTATTGAGAAATCAGCCTCTTCATTTTACTCATGTTTGGATTCGTGAGAGAGCAGTGAGGTACAAACTGCAAGAGTACAAATTAGTACCCAATGTTGAAGGTAGAACAGCAGTACCTTTGAGGGTACCGCCCCAGTGACAATCCTTTGTACATATAAAAAAAACAATTTGATACTTTATTTTCTGTGGATGGATTAATGTTTTCTGTCAGCTTGTCCAACAAATTAAATCCCTGTCGAATCACCCATCTCCGTCCCATTTATCAACAATATGAGCCTCATATTCTGCCAGATTTGCTTCAAAGTCCACACTGATGTCTTTTATCCGAAGCTACTCCACACAGTGTCGCAGAATCAAAATGAAACTACCAGAAAGACAAAAGCATCCCCCAAATACCTGATTCACATTAAAACTAATTTAAACTAATACAAGAGGTTGATAGAACCCCCCCATCTGGCCTAAAAAAACCTAAATGAAAGAATCCAGGCCGCCATTGAGTTCAATTATCACATGAAATGTTGTTGAGATAAACAGTTTGTTGCAGGAACATGCTGTTGGTGAAGCTGCAGGCAGTTGTGTGTGTGTGTGTGTGTTGGGTGGGGTTGGAATGCATCTATCTGTGATCTGTGGAGCCTTTAGCTGTTTGTTTTAGGCTACGTCTGGATGCTTCCAGTCACACACACTTTCTATCTTTGCGAGGACCCACCCGAGCCCTCCGACTTTTCAAATGCAAACCTCGAGCCAGACACAAACCTCCACGTGATCCGAACCTGCTTCCTCGACCCAAGTCTTAACTCTCACACAGCATCGCCCTTAAAAGCTCAAATGTCTCAAACTCTTAGTCCTCACAAACATAACATCTGTTTGACCATGTCAATAAAGAAACCCTCAAGCATGAAAAATTGTTATGATTGCAGTCTGTGTGTGTGTTTCTTAGAAAAAATGGAGAACATAAAGATATATGGGTCATACATGTCTGTGTTATGGGTGAAGAAGTCCTGACCCTGAGGCTGCTGCAGTTGTTATTGTTTTTCTCAGACACTGCGATTTTAGAGCACTCCTGTCTTTATCCTTCTCACCAGGAGGGCGGGTAATACATTCACACACACCTCAGGCATGTTATGTTAACTCAGATTACACCTGAAATGCATCTTGATGTGATGGAAAACTGTTTTTAGCACCCCCGTTCGGCTCTGTGGCCCTGAGTTGCAGTAAAACGAGCTGTAATTTGGACAAGAAGTCATTTTTAGCTTAAGACTGTCAGCAGAAATGAAATCCCTTCATTTCAGGTCAGGATACATTTTACATCCTGGAATCTGTCTGGGAAGTTGTTACAATAGAAAAGCTTGTTTTCAGTAGAAATCCACGAAAAATCAGAGCAAGTCCAGGTAGAGGTCCGGTAGCCTTTTCCCTCAGAGTTGATATGTAGGATTTATTTACTGTTTACAGAGCAAAGGGGATTTAGTTGGAATGGGACTTTTTGGTTACTTTTGGCATAAAAAGTTAGAAATAAATGAAACTAAACAACATATAAGGAGTGTTTATGTGATTTTACACAATTTATCATAATAATAACGGTGATAATTGTAATACCATGGTTATTTTATAGAGTAATTATTACTGGCTACAGCTCCATTTTATTGTATTCTCAGCATAGATGAACTTGATTATCTGGATTCTTTTAATCTAAACTCCTTCCTGCTTTTGGCTCCTCTACTCCTCCAGCTGTTTTATTTCATCGCTTTGACAGTTATTTCCGAGCTATTATGTCAAATTAGCGCGCTTCTTACGGGGATAATTCGTGTGCATTTTTTGTGCATCATATGTTTACAGTTTATTACAATGTTGTCATGCCTCAGAACAAAGAATGTACAGAATCACACACATGTGAGCAAACACACTCCAACATGTATGGCCCGTGATCATGGCTGCTCTGACAGCATCAGGTCTAAAAACACACAAAACTCACTCTGTGTACTGGATCTTGGCCACCTCGGCTTGGTTATTTGGGGATCGTTAAGTGGGATTTCACGAGGCGCAACTTCCCTCATGTTCGCTCTTCTCATTCGAAACAGGACCAGTCAAACCTCTGTGTGGGGAACCAAAATATGTGGGTGTGGGGGGAGGATGGCGACAGCGGATGCGCTGCATCGTTCATGCTTAGGATGGAGGAGTTTCTTCAGATTGTTTAGTTGTGTCAGTGATTTCACACAACAGTAAAGGATTCGATAGAAAGATGTACTCGACGGAGAAGTGGAAAAACTATACATGAATGAACAAGAGGGAGTCAGTGTTTGATTGATGTTGGAGGGAAAGATGGAGAGATGTGTAAGAAGAAGAGAGGGAGATGGAGGATTAAAGAGGATAAAAAGTTAAACGATGTTGAGGCATGATGTGTCACGCCTTAAAGGAAGTGGCGAAGCTGAGGCGATTTAAAAAGAAAAGGGGTGCTTTATTGTCTTTAGTTCTTTTAGCTGTTGGTTGATGAATGGGTAAAAAAAAATGAATGGAGAGATATTAGATCAAAACCTAAAAGAGATAGAGGAAAAAGGAGAGAAATGACGAGGTAATGGTTTCAGATTAAGGAATAGTGGTGCCAGATTGTCTCTGAAAACATTACAACATGTTCTTATTTATGGAAAAAAGAGCCTTTTGGTATTTTCTAAATTAAAATATTGTAATATATCCCTCCTGCTGGGTATCACTGTAGCCAATACTTTATGTGCAAAGTCTTTTCCTTTCTCAGAAGAGTTTTCCACTGTTTAATTTTGATACTACTTTGGCATCTGCCAAATTTTCTATGTGCTAGTTGGCCATCTGTCTTTCTCCTCCTTGGCATTTATTGGCAAATTGTTTGGTTTCTTCTACAAAAACGCCTGATTGGAATCAGTTGGAGGTCAAAATTGGAAACAGACCTGATGAATAAAACATGACCTGCTTGACTCATGTGTTGCAACAGCACTCAAGTGTCTGTGTCCATATGGTAGTGGAAGCTTTCATTTTTATACACAAATGTTATGAAATCCAGTGCTGACAGCTGTCAGTGTTATTGGTGCTAAAATTCCCTCAACGTGCAGCTTTTTTCCCACCAGACTTTGTGAATTTAATTCGAGTGTTGCTAAACCCTGATCGATGACGCTTTAAAATCAAGACGGAGCTAAAAAAAATAATGTCAGAGAGAAATCTGTTGCCTTTGGGAGAAAACTATTCAGAAAACAAGGTCCCTAGTGTTCAGGGTCTGTGAAGCAGATTTAGGATTTGAGCGTCAAGGCAAATGGTACAAAAAGATATGTCTGCTCATTAACAATAACCAGACCATGCAACTACACGCTGTTCCTCACTGTCAAAGCTCTGCCAGTCACTTTCTAGAAAATCCCGCTAAAATAACAGAAGAAAAAACTTGTTGAATTAACTAGTTAAATTAAATCAAAAGTCAATTAAACGACTTTCTTTGAGCATTAAGTAGTTCAGTTGTTCCAACTGAATATGTGAGTAGGGTCTGTATAATGTATTTGGGTTGATTAAGTTTACTGTTGTTGGGTCTAACTCCGTTTAAATTAGCTAATTTTGCATTGGTGCACTTTACACTGTTACATGAAGCTGATTTCATCCATGAAAATCAAATTGGATCAAACTTTGAGTCGGATATTTTGAATTAAGTTGGTTGAATTAATTATAACGTTTGCGCAAATAACACTGTTACATAAAGATGATCTCATTCAGGTTTCTTGGGTCAGATCAACCTCATGTAATACTGTAATGAAATGAATGCAATTCTTTATTCATCCCCTTAATTATGTTGTAGTGGGGTTTTTATTCATTTATTATGTTTTTATTACAAATTATTGTCAGACAAAGTCTTGCTGTGGACGGTGATGGCTGCTGGCATGGGTGAAGGAGCCTCTTCTGTCTTGCAGTGAAGAAGCCTCTGACTGAACACGCTGTTGTTTTCTCACTTTGTTGCCCCTTGTCATTATCTTCTGTTTTTTGTTTGTGTTCAAGATGAGGGGATTGTTTGTTCTGCATCCCACGAATTGATGAACCAGTTCCTTCTATTTGTCCATCGCCAGCTGCGTTTACATAGAGCACTTCGGATCCGATCGAACATCCAATCAGAATAAAAATGTGTCATGCAAACACCTCAGCTCGACCTGGATCGGAAAGAATCTGATACCCCATCGAGAAGGGAGGTTTAAACCTTTTCATGATCGGACCAACAGGAAAAAATAACCGTGTTTACGCTCACATACACTCATTCGGATCGTTTCTGTTGTGTATGTTGTTGTTTAACATGTACAAAAGTTTCCTTAAATCTCTGATCAGATTAAAACCTCTCATTGTGATCTGATTATTACTAAAGCTTGACCTCAACTTGTCCAGAACAATATGTTACGACTCTTATAAAAAAAAGAAGTAAAATTTAGGCCGAGAAACATTTTTTAAATGTGAAAACTGCCGAAGCAGCTTTAATTTTGCACTAATAGAAACATACACAAGGAGTTCTCATCATGTCGCTCACATAAACACAGTTTCATTCACTCATGAAGCTGCTCCAGGGGCGCGTTGGGGTAGGCTAGGTCATCAAGTGTGCATTAAGTAGTTAATGTTTCACTTGTATGGAAGTGTGTGTTTATGTGTGTGTGTTTGGGTTTGAGATAAAGAGGCACACATTCATACATTTTTTTTTTTTGAAGACATTGATGGATCAATCCGGTCTGTCTCTGCCCCCACCAGGCCGCCGACCCTTTAACCCGCGCTGTTGTCAGCGCTGATCACCAGATCTAATGGTTTCCATACCCCACCAGAAAACACACAGCTGGGGGTGTACGTATGTGTGTATGTGTGTGGCAGTGTGCACGTGGATGGTGACGCTGGTCATGCCACAGCTGCAAGCGATGCATATAAATCCTGTTTGTCAGAGTGTGATTAGCTCCTGAGACTCTCCAGATATATGTAGGCGTTACATCCAGGAGAGCAAAGGTTCAGTCTAGTTTTATTGTTATTATTACGTATATTATTTCACCTATTTCATGTTTGATCGACCTGATGTGGAAATGATAAATTAATCAAGCATAGATACCTTAATAAAACAATAAATTCTCAATTTCTTCATGTGTGACTGTCAGTAAAGTGTGTGTGAATAAGGTTAAGGGCCGCTGTTTGAGTGTCAGGTTTGCAGTGGACTAGGGGTCAGTGCTGTGGATAAGTGTTGGGGTTGTAGCGGTGGATTATGGGAGGTGGAGGCAGGCTGTGCACGCTCTATGATGGATGGGTGTAAATGGCAGGTTGGCGTTTCCTCGGGGTCAGGGGTTAGTGTGGTGCTGCTGCGCTTCTTTGCAAAGGGTTGCATCTGGTGGAGCTTTGATGTGGCCGACGGCTCGGGGACTGTAACAAGGGGGCTTATTTTCACAGATTAAGTGTGGGGTTTTATCGGAATTACCGCAGCTTAAGGTGGTTACAGCATCTTTGGTGTAAAGCTGAGGGGTTTCTGCACTGGATTTCCCAAAGATTACTTGTCAATCAGCCATCATGGGCGGCAAGGTTACGTCTGTTTTCTTTGAATTTTCTGGTAATTAAGTTTCTTTTCTTCATCTTTATTGAAGAAAACAGTTTATAACCCCACACAGACTATTAGAAAACATGACTCTCTCTTTATTTATGCACTTTCCCTTGATTTGCCCCTATAAACTGTAATTTACTCAAAGGTTAAAGCTGTTAGAGAAGCTGTGGGAATGTATTACAACACTTAAACATCCTGCATGCTGAAGCCAAACTCAGAAGTTTTTTGCTCTGTATTTCACATATATTATATTGTTGCTGTACTTGTGTACTTCTTAATTTATACGGCGCCTGAGATGGGGACAGTCTGGATTTTTGGCACTTCTTCAAACGCACCAAGTGTGGGAGACTTTTTAGTTTGAAATTAAAATATTTTGGTCTAGTCCTGGGAGTGCAGCTAATGAAAATATACCAGTGAGGAGACCTACCAGAAAGTGACCACAGCACATTTTTAAATAATTCCTGAAACTATTCTGAATGAAAAAACAAACAGGAGAAGCCTCTGCATCAGTTAACATGTACTTTGGGTTTGTGTGGAACTGGAGGAATGCTTGACCTGTTTTTGTTAATGTCAAGGGAAGGGGTTGTAGTTGTTGCTAACCAAATGTATTACTAATCTACATTGATCTTGTTGGAAATTGACCCACCGACCTCTTGATTAGATCCACCTTGCTCGTACCAGGTTGGACCCTCTTTTTTCCTTCAGAACTGCCTTAATTCTTGGAGGCATAAATTCATATTGACATGATAGCATCACACAGTTGCTGCACATCCATGATGAGAATCTCCCATTCCACCACATCCCAAAGGTGGAATATTGATTTGGGATCTGGTGACTATGGAGGCCATTGGAGGACAGTAAACTTATTGTTATGTTTAAGAAACCAGTTGGAGAAGGTTTGAGAACCCAGAGTGGTCTTCTGCTGCTGTAACCCATCTGCTTCAAGGTTGGACGTGTTGTGTGTTCTGAGATGATATTCTGCGTTAGGCATTAGCGCTGGATGATATGGCCTCAAATCTATATTGCGGTATAATTTTGAAGCATGTGCGGCAACAATATATGTTGTGATATATTCTTTCTTTCTTCCATTTATAAAAGTGAAAATGACTGTTTCTAAACATACTCACACATCACAGCAAAATAAACACTTAAAAAGAGTATAAAATGTAATTTTCAGAACATTATAACTTATTTAAAAATTCTAAACCTTTCAAGTAATTTTTAACGGATATTGTGCATTGTGCTCTTTTGTTTTACCTTCAGTAAAAATCTGTAGTGATGAATATATCTTTGTGGTATTTTGTGAACATTAAATACTCGGCCAAGACGAGACTGTTTCTAAATGTGCATAATGAATAACTCAAATTAAACCATATAGCTTCAATGTTACAATGCTATTTTATTGAAAACAATTAACAATACCCATGAAAGAATACAAACTATGAAGTAGTGTTTTCAAATACAAGCGAATGAGGTTTGTTGTGTTGAACATTTTGTTTGTGGCCCCATGATGACTTAAAGTATTTCAGCCTTGCATGAAATGCAAATTGAAAATCTTTCCTCTTTTTCTTGTACTGCTTAAAATCTGCTGATTTCACAAAAGTATCGGCCGATCAGCGATCACTCAAAATTAAGAAAATCTAACCAACATATGCAGAATAGTAGTGCGCCGATCAATTGGCCGGCCGATCTGCGCTACTATTTTGCATATCTCTGTTGGAACCAGTGCTTATTTTAGTTCCTGTTTCCTTTCCATCATCTCTGAAATACTCAGACCAACAACCATGCCATGTTCAAAGTCAATTAAATCCTCTTTCTTCCTCATCCTGATGCCCAGTTTGAACTTCAGCAAATCATCTTGACCATGTTAAATGGCTAGCTGCATTGCGTTGCTACCATGTGATTGGCTGATTAACTATTTGTAATAAAGTGGCTGTGGAGTAGGGGGGGGGTTAAAAAATCGATTAATTGATTTAAATCGATTCAAGTTGAATTAATTCAATATCGATTCATAAAACTAAGGATCGATTTTTTTATGTAAATTTTTTTTTTTTTTTTTATGCAGGTATGTCCATATTTTCTGATGACGTTACCCAATTTAGAGCAATTTTATTATCATTCTCCGTGTTTTATAAAATAAGTTACCTGCGATTAAAGAAAAATAAGTGTTGTTAAACAATTAGCTGTAAATTAATTGAAATCGAATCAAATAAAATCAAAAGCGAATCGAAATAGATTATTGTGAATCGAATCGATTCAGGGAATTAGTGATGATACCCAGCCCTACAGTGGAGTGTATTTTATTTCCTTAATTTGATGCTCCTCTTTGTCACAGCTAGACTTTAACAATGAAGCAATTCTGCTGCATACTATAGATTTAAACTGGTTAGTTTACCAGGACACCTGCAGACTGGTCAGACTGCTGTCGTGTCTTGTCCCATGAACAAACTGCTGCTCCAGCATCTTGCACCACACCTGGCAACGGTTTGTTTTTCAGGAGATCTGCCATAGTCTGTGGCAGCAGGAGGAAAACATCCAAAACAACAACTCAGGAGGAAAAAGGTTGTGCCTCATGACATCTCAAGCTGCAGCTGGATCATGAATCATGATCATGAATCGTAGAAACGATTAAATTCAACACCCATACAGTGCAGCCAGAAACGCCGTACAAATGTAGCTGAAAACATCCATGTGATGGAATAACCTCATGCCACACACGAATGAAAGAGTCCAAGCTGAGAAGTTGATAGATGAAGAAACTGTGAAAACAAAGAAGCATCGCTCTTCTGCTTAGAAGAAAAACACACTGCTAATCTGAGAGAGAAGCGTCATGCTCACAAATGATTGAGCGATCATTCACATGCTGGTCTCGGTCCATGTGACCGAGCTCACAAGATGTTTCTGTGGTTTCCAGTCTACATCCAGGACGTTGGAGAATAATCAGTGATAGAAAATTCAGTGTTGAATTTTTTCCTTTTGTTTCTCCCTGTTTTCCTTCCATTGCAATCTTTTCTTTTACTTTCTTTTCCACTCGTTTCTTTTACTTTTTTCTTTCCTCCTGTGTCACTCCAGTATTGAATTTGATCCAACTGTGTCAGTGACCCAGGGTCTCAGCTCTGAAACTTCATCCAGGAGGGGCTTATCCGTCTGGGGCATCATTGTCTCCTTCGCTCCCCTCCGTCTTTTCCAATGGGAAGGCCATTTAAGGACAACACACCCCAGCTGCAACACCGCTGATCAATGAAGCTCGACAGCAGTATACATACAGGCACACACACATGTTGCTGTTGGCGCTTTTGGTGCGAGCGTGGGAGCTTTTTTTCTTTTTCCATGTCGGCAGCTCCCCTCCTCCCGCCCTGATAAAGAAGGCCTTGTGCGAGCGTGGGTGTGAGGAAGGGAGGAGAACCTCACAAGGCTCAGACTGGAGGGCAGAGGTTGGAGAAGGGTGTGTGTTTTTTTGTGTTCAGTTGGTATGAGAAAGAGTGAGGGAAAAGAAGCCTTTTTGTTATATATGTGCAAGACATCAGGAACATGAAGCTGTAGATGCAAGAAAAGGGCCCTTAGAAATGGGAGGGCCTCGCTTTATGTGGGATTTAACCTGGGGATCTGGAGCTCGGCACAGCTCCCAGAATGAGTGAAGAAAATAAATAAAATGAATGTTTCATTTGGGTGTAAACGTGGTTATTTTAATACATTTTCCCCCCAAAGAACTGGAGTACTTTCCCCACTTTAACTCTCAAGGATTCTCCTTGTTTCCATTGAACAGTTTTGGAGCAGTGTCGCTCTGTGTTTGTCAAATGTTGAAAGAGATATTAATGTTGAAAGGGAACAAACTTGGGGGAGACATAAAGTACAGGATTGTGCCTCAAGAATTAGCCTCTTTCTTTACTTACAGAAATGTTTTCTGCCCTCTAAACCAGTAGGTCCCAGACTAGTTTCCTTGAAAACCCCCGTAATGCAAAGACCAAGAAGCCCGGTGCCCACGTGCGCTATCGCTTATGTTGTCAATAATTTCTCAGGAACAGTAGTGTGTAACTCTGTTAGGTAAATTGTGATAGATGGCTCACGCTTTAGGCGATCTACAGACGTTTTCCAGACATTTGTATCCCACCCAGGAGGTGGTGCCATCCAGCCGCAAAATGTAATGTTTAAACTGAGACTATATGGTAAATCCACAATGAGTGATCCATGATCCATTATTTATCACATTTTTGCAATAAAAAAAGATAGATATATTACTACTATATTGCTAAGTGACCTCTATTTTGACTTGGAAATTTTTATGAAGCCACTTCCTGTCAAACGTTTGACCAATTAGAGAGCTTAAATTGACGGTAATGTCCAATCAGGAGCAGCCAAAGATCAACAAGTGACATGAAAGTTCTACGTCTGTATGAAAAGAACAAAAATGATAGTCCTCTATGACTGGAATAACCCCGAGACAATTTTTGACGCACAGTGGCACCAGAAACGAGCCGAGTTAGAGTCGGTTTTATGAGGATAGTAGGTAAATAGTACCATGACTGTGAATAGCAAAAATCACCTAGAGAAAAAAGTGTGAATATGTAAATAGTTTCTGCTCTCTGACCTTACTTAACCACAGTACATGTGTGAAAACTGACTGTATATACAAGGTGTGGCCTACTAACCAAAAACTCCTGTTACATGTGGAAGAAATGTCCAAATGATAGAACAACAAAACAAAACAAAACGTGTATAAACCTAAACTTGTGTCCATGTTGACATGACCTTCATTTTAACAATCACACAGGATGTACAGTCAAAGCCACTGCTCTAAACCAAATGGTCAACCAGATCAATTTAGTTTTTCTTCATGTAGCAATGAATCACAGTTATAAGCATCACAGATCAACTTCTTGGTACCTGCAGACTCTGATAGGGTGAGCTTTAGAAAACTGAGCCACCAGTTCTGGAGTTGACAGAGCTTCATTCATCCTACAGAGGTTGAATTTATATTTCCTTCACAGACCTCCACTGCATTCTGGGGTATAGGTCAAACACAGAGTGACTCCCACTTGTGGCTATAAGTAGCTCTGAACCACCAGTGGAAATGAAGGTGAATTCAAACACTGTCAAAACAGGAAATGTGGGATAAACCCTCAGAACTACAGAAAAAAAAAACAACAAAAAAACTGGCAGTGCAGCGACCACCACCTCCAGTCATATTTCCATGTTGCAAACCACTGTTTCCAAACGTGTTCCTCTGTGGAGACATTATGTTTGGCAGCTAAACAGTGGCGATGCAGACAATAGCAGGAGCACAGAGCTGTTCTGCTCCAGAGGGTCCTGGGAGTCTCTCCTCTTTCCTCCTCCCTCCTCCTCCTCCTTCTGCTCTCAGGGTCTCACTCCCAGGGGGGCAGTCAACATTGTTGGGGCTTTTTGCAGGGTCTCTGAGCATGTGGTGGCCTGTCAGGTTGACGGCTCTATTAAGGGCCCTGACACACAACGCTGACTGTCAGGAGAGGGGCGCCAGTTAGTAACATGTCTGCTTGCTTTTATTTACATTCTGTAGCCAGTTTTCCACCTTACTAATACCGGGTTGGACCCTCATTTTCCTTTAGAACTGCCTTAATTCTTGTCGTCATAGATTCAACCAAGTGTTGGAAACATTCCTCAGAGGTTTTGCTCCATATTGACATGATAGCATCACACAGTTGCTGCACATCCATGATGA
>JAOXYM010000005.1:20510664-20535932 GCA_028567055.1 Leptatherina wallacei
CTCAGTTTCCTGTTCTTAGCTGACAGGAGAGGCACCCGGTGTGGTCTTCTGCTGCTGTAGCCCATCTGCTTCAAGGTCGAACATCATCTCCAACCAGTCTGATCATTCTCCTTCGACCTCAACAAGTTATTTTG
Organism: Leptatherina wallacei; assembly: GCA_028567055.1. NCBI lineage: Eukaryota > Metazoa > Chordata > Actinopteri > Atheriniformes > Atherinidae > Leptatherina > Leptatherina wallacei. The sequence continues at coordinate 20,510,799 of JAOXYM010000005.1, forward strand.
GCCTGTTGCTCACTGGATATTTTCTCTTCTTCAGACCATTCTCTGTCAACCCTAGAGATGGTTGTGTGTGAAAATCCCAGTAGATCAGCAGTTTCTGAAACACTCAGACCAACAACTAGACCACGTCCAAAGTCACTTAAATCTCCTTTCTTCCTCATCCTCATGCTCAGATTGAACTTCATCAAGTCATCTTAAACATGTCTACGTGACTAAATATATTGAGTTGCTGCCATGTGATTGGCTGATTAGATATTTGCACTAACATGCAATTAAACAGGTGTATCTATTAAAGTGGCAAGTTGGTATACATCTATAAGAAAAACAAAGATGCTATACTATTTTTGTTCATATAAATGTTTATATATGTGAAACTGAGAGCAGTAATTTGCTTCTTTTAGCTGTAAGAGCATTTATATGAATCAGCCTTTTATAAATCCTATCAGCATACACTACATTACCTGATAAGTAATGTCTTTAATAGCAAACATTTAGCAGTGAGATTTAAAATGGATTTATGTGATATTTCGATAATTTTCTCAGCTTTGACTCTTCCTGCAGGAATAAGCTATAGACATTATTCCTCCTCTTGTGTTGTGCATCCTAATCCCAGCAGTGAGTATGTCATCCTGTTGGTTTTAGTAACGCCGTGGTCCTGGGACTCCATAGGATTTGGGCTGTAAGTCAGTGCCGGGGAATTTTGCGCTCCCTGTGACTGGCTGTGCCTCCAAAAAAACCAACAATTGCCAGGAAACAGGTGACATCACTGTTTTAATGTCAACGCGGCCTACGCAGGAAGCACATTGATCTATTTTTGGCCTCTATTTAAACATTCCTCAGCGATAACCAATCAGCTGACATGGGATGGAAAAGCTTTAAAAACCTTTTACCTTTACATCTAAAAGGATTTAAAGCTGCCAGTGTGCTTCCATGTGTCCACTGAGTTGTCCAATTTTCCAAATGCCATGAAAACAGAAGTACAGGAGGAAACACGTCATCAAGTCATAAAACATCATCCAACATGTTGGTTCACTTCATGGTCAGCTGTCACGTCCCATTCTGCTGGACACACATCTCTGTGGAAAAGTCTTGAGCCATCCCTTATTCATTCATATTTGTCTTAAAAGCAGCCAGACTTTCTGGTGACCTTTAAAATGGCCTTAAGCTGTGGTTCTCTGGTGTTTTTAAGGTCCATCAAAGATTTTCTTTGGACTGATTTTTCACTCATTTTCAGTCCAATCACTTGAAACATATCTATGATTCGGATCATTAAAAGGGCCCCTGACTTAAGGGGATGAATTGGGGTCATCTGTAAACATGACAGCAATATTTTAACTGCATCTTCAGGCAGCAGCCTGGCCACAAAAACACAATTTGTTTCCATTAATTTAGTTTTATCGACAAAGAAAATCCCCAAGTTAACAGTTTGACAGACTTGAAACAGTATTGTAACATCAACAGTTTGACTCTCAGTTATTGGCTGAAAACGTGGTAAATCTCATCATTCTGTGCAGTGTGTCCTTAAAACACTGAGACTGGACAAGAAGTATCAGTTCCAAGAAAAAAAAGTGATGGACATTATGTCCTTAACCCTTTAACAGCCTGGTTTACTGCTTGGTCGAGGACATTTTTCAGGACTATGATTATTTTCATTTACAATGTGTGGAAATAAACCTGCCTGAGCCATCTCTTCCACTTGGTTTGGGTACATAATGCCAAAAATATTTCACTTTTGTTAATATATTATTAACTGTCATCTTAGTCATTTGTCAAAAAACATTAAATATTATTATCCAAAGGAAAAACAATGCAAAGAAACATTTTCTTTTTGCCATTTTCTTTGTGCAAAACTTTTTAGGGTTCAGAAATATGATAAATAACCCAGCAAAAATATTAGACAGGAACTGAGAGATGCATCTGGACCGTCTGTTGATCCAATCTATTGTTCATCAGAAATGGTCTCCATGAAGGATGGCTGTCAAGAAGTCATTTTTAAGGAAGGGAAAACGGAGAAAAGGCTGAGATTTGCCAAATGACACAAGAACTGGGCTGAATATCGATGCCAACGGGTCTTATGGAGTGATGAGTCCTCCCCAGAGCCCAGACCTCAACATTATTGAAGCCATGTGGGATCATCTTGATAGAAAACTGTACAAAAGACAGAAACATCCAAAGAAGAGCCTTTGGAGAGTCCTTCCAGAAGTATGAAAAACTATTCCTGAAGACTACCTAAAGAAATTATAAGACTGATTGTTCACTGTTGAAGAATAAAAGCTGCTCGGACCAATTACTGACTCAGTAATTCAGTAACTGAAACCCAGAAAGAAACACAGCATCTAAAGTTCAGGAATGTCTGGTATTCCTACCAGAAAGCTAACTCTATTAATTATTAATTGGCTATCAAAATAGCCAACGTTTATTGTTGTCACTTGATGACTCGTATCTATCAGCGCTTATCACTTCAGCGCTAAATATAAAGATGACGACAAAAAAAAAAGAAAAAAGAAAAGAAGTCATGCATTGTCGAAGCAGGAGCCTTTTGTACTCCTGCATGATCTCACCAAAGCCAACTCGAAACCTTAAAAGAGAAAGAGGAAGTCCCCGCCGTCTGCATATTGACTCACAATAAAAAAATTACCGCTCCGTCCTTGTTTGTCAGCCCTGTGGGCCGATAGAAGTCTGTACTGTTCCCCTTTTGATAAGAATCAGTGATATAATGTACCACTATTAGATTTAATAGTCCCACGAGGATTAGATAGCAGTGTATGTGTGGGTCTCTTATTCCCACCATTTCTCCTGCCTGATCTCGTTATACACACACACACACACACACACACACACACACACACATGCACGCACATCTGATGAGGAGGCAGCTCCCGGCATAACTCTGGACAATGGCATGTGACTCCCAGAACATGTGGACAAAGAGAGGAAGACATTCAATAAACTGTGTTTGTGTGAAGGATGAGGACATTTTGTACAGTCTCAATGTGTTTTGTGTTCATTTTTACACCACCTAAGTGTGTTTTCATCTAAGCACCGACACTTTACGATAGCCGAAGGAAAGATCGATAGAAACAAACGGGTGTGTGCTTGTATTAATCGACGCACTGAGAATTAATCCGATCATCTCACATGCCCCCACGGTGTATTTGTGCTTGCATCTGCGTCAACCCTCACATGTTCCAGATTGCCGTCTGATTGGACAGGAGTGACTGTCATTTCCTGTACAGCTCCCGTCTCATTTCCTCTTTTCCTCTCTCAGTCAGTCAGGTCAACTCTACACAGAAGCCTCTCCTTTCTCATTCATCGCTCACTTCCTTTAAAAACCAGCTTCTCAGGCTGACATGAGAGCTTTCCCCCTCTCCCACTTGTCAGAGTATTATCTGGCATGGTTTTAAACCAGTAATGACTTTAGGGACCAGTAGAGATTCCCCAGTCCCCATTTATCTCTGTATGGAAGCTGTTAAAAATAGTTGAAATCATGTATTGAATTAGTGAGACAAGTTCTCCCCATGTATTAGTTTATTATACCTTCTGAGCCCTGACTGTTCCCAGTAATATTACAATCTGAACTGGGCTTTCTGATGATGGAAAGATAGTTGCACAATAATCATGAGAGTACATGGAAAACTTGAAAATATAAGTAGATTTAACCAAAATATACCACAACACATTTCTAAGTTGTATTTTGACACAAATAAGTTAATAATGAAATTACCAAAGCTATTAAAACACATTAAATCTGATACATCAGACCTCTACGGTCCACAGATTCAGTAAACTGGGCATAATTGTTCAGATTGAGCCTAAAAGTTTCCTCATGACAGTTGCATAACCCTGAGAAAAATAAATCCAAAGAATGCTGAATTTTATAACCCAGTTGGCTAATTCATTATATTATTATACTGAAATTGATGGAAATCAGTGGCCACCAAAAAAACATGATACTGGATTTGTTGTGAATGAAAACATGCATGCAGTGTATGAAGGACACTGGTAACAGTCTGTTGCTGTTGTGACTACAGGTTTGTTTTGTTTTTTTAAAATAGGACTTATTTGCAAGAAATTAGATGGGTTCTTCATTTTTCCACAAAGCTCCTTCAAATTCAGAGGCAAGTTAATAATGACAAAAGAAAGAAAGAAAAAAGAGACAATGAAAACCTACCTGTACCTCAGCTTTCTGCCTTTGGGGGGGAACATATTAGCTTCTTTCAGGAGTGGGTTATGCTAGCATCTCAGCCAGGCAGAGTGAAGGATTTGGGGTATTTTGTCAAGGTTTTGTGGAGGATGTAGACCCAAATTCATCTTGAAGATGCAAGAAGGAGACAGGTGGAATAATTAAAGGTTTAATGAAAATAACTTTAGCAAACAGGGCTTGAAAATAAAACGTAAACAAGGACAACGCTAGGGAAACGACGAAGATCTGACAATGAATAAATGAAGCCAAGGGGTATATATGTACACTGTGTGCACTAAAAGAAGCAGGTGAAGCAAATAAACCCAGAAGTGATGATAAACAGGGAGTGATAGGAACATGGAAGGGGATAAACAAGACAGGACTGAGACAATGAAAACTATCAGGACAGTAAAACAACAAGAACTAAACCAAAAACCCAGAGACCATGACATATTTAGTCAATAAAAGCAGAAGTGGGGGGCAGTCCAGTATATTTGCTTTAAAGATTCTACTACATGTTTGTTAAATATCAAATGGTTCATCATTAGCTTGAGCCAAAAATGGAAAGCAAACAAAAATATAATTCATTATTTCAATGTTTAAATTTTCCGCAGCAGAGCAAAGCTAAAGCACCAAACACAGTGATATGTCATTCGTGAACGAGCCAGCAATAAAAGCTGATTCTTTGTAGTGAATGAGAAGGGCCAACTCCCGTCTGGAAGAGTCGAATCTTCAGAGGAGTCGATACCTTACTGTCATTGGCACACAATGCAACCAGGTATAAGCCAGGTACTCAGAGACAGAGACTGACGAGGAGCCGGTTTTAGATTAAAAGTGCTTCAGGAATAAGTGGAGAAATTAGTGAATCTAATGTCATAATGTTCAGACGTTATTGTTTTTTATGTGTTTATGAAAAAAACTAAATAAAGAATTAATTACCAGCATACGAACCATTCATTGATTGCTGCCATGTGATTGGCTGATTAGATATTTGCACTAACATGCAATTGAACAGGTTTATCTATCAAAGTGACCAGTGATTTAGGCTTAAATAGAAGCTCTGAGTGATTCTATAGGAAGAGCTAGATGTCCCATTACTAAAAAACAGCTTCAACACAACCAAGAACAGCCCACAACTCAGGTTGTTCCACTTATTTTTGATACTGCCCCCAAGTGGCAGCAAAACGCAACAACATGCAAGGAGGTTTGTTCAAATCTATATAAGGACCTTCATGTATTAAGGAGCTAATGATGAGAGCATGAAAAGACAACCAACCTGTACAAGTTCTCCAAAAAAAACCTCAAACTGCTCAGTTTTAAATTCTTTCAAGCCTGAACTGTTAAACCATGAATACCAGAGAAAATGCCTGGAGGTAGTCCACTGGTTGCTTCTCTGAGATTGTTTGAGATCAAAGCTTGTAAGAAATTTCTCTCTCGTGTTACCCCTCCTCTGTCTCCCTTGGAAACTTTCCCCATTGTTTGAATAAGACACCAAAGAAACACAAAGCGTGAGTGACCACTCTCTCCTCTTTATTGGAAAAAGAAAGAAACCACAATAAAATGTCTGCAGATTTTGTGAAGGGACTTTACAGGCTGGATTTGAACCAAGCACAAGAACACTGCGTCCCCCCCCACACTTCCCACTTCGGCATTAACACCGAGAGCCAATATGTGTCAAATGTATTTATCTAACCCAATTCCTTTGGCTCTCCCTATGTTACCAGTCATTGGATGTCTTTTCTTCTTTTTATTTTCAATAAACAGGTGGGTTTTTTTTTTTTTAACGAACATCTGAAAGTATAGCTGAAGACAAAGATAAGGCCAGAAAGGTGGCTGATGTGTTACAGATGTTACAATCAGATTCGGATCCATGAGGTTTTGTAGGAGTGGCGTGCAGTTCGGCCCACAGAGCTTCATTTGATATTGAGTCTGAATGGCGTGTATTACGTTGCCTTCAGCCCTAAAAGGAATTCCTCATCTGTTTCTCATATTCATTTTTTTAATGCAGTGGAAGATGATCCAGGTAACCAGCTGTATTGGGCCAGTTGAGGGTAATTGTCAGCACACTTAGCCAGTTCAGGCGAAGAAATATGCCTTGATCTGAATTGTTTCTTATAGCCGATATAGAGCCAGTCCATTTAGACTGGAGAGTCTTTCTCATGTAGTTTTTGTGTAGTTTCATTTACCTGTAAGTCAAATTTGCTATTTTGTAGTGTTTTTGTTTTTTTTAAATACAAGGTATTAGAAAGTATAACATGAAGATATTCTTTTGTAATATGTATGCCATGTAGTCTGGCACTATATAGTTAAATAAATCTATTGCTTAATCAGATGAATCAAAAGGTGGAATAAGGGAGTGACAAGGAAAGATGGAAAACAACAGAAATCAAAAGACCACTTGAAGATATTGACTCCTGGCAGTGGGAGTTGATGAGGAGGAAATCCCTCTCAGCCTAAAGAGGCTTCCTCTGAGGGATTTTAAAAACACATGGGGCCGCCGTGGATCTTTGGCTCAGCATTAATAGTAAGCAGACTCCCCAGCTGGGCAATTGGAATTTTATATACCGGAAAATGTGCCGTGTGTATGTTTGAAATTTAAAGGTAAATTGTTGTATGAAGTTTATGAAAGCAGTAACTAATAAGAAACATATTAAGTTTGATATTGATTAAACAACTTTTTATTTTGTTTTTAAAACAATGAAGCTGATCATCTTGATCTCTGTCTCTCTGCAGTGACTTGTCCATGCAGTGGGCTCAGCTGCCCAGACCGTACTCCTCCACCGACCGAAGCAGCTCCCTGGGGTCCATGGAAAGCTTGGACACTCCAACGCCCACTGCACAGCCATACTCCGACTCCCAGAACTCACCCGTCGACCCCACCCTCTTCAACAACAAGCGAGACTCCGCCTACAGCTCCTTCTCTGCCAGCTCCAACACGTCCGACTACGCCACTGTGCCGCTCAGGCCCGGTGAAGCCTGCTCCATGGATAACCTCCTGCAGAGCATCACACCGGCTTGTCAGGGATACCCCGGTGACTCCTCAGTGCTGGGGAGGTCGTCTGGTGAAACCCCGGATGAGGCTCAGCTGATCGCGCACAAGTCCAGGTCATTGACCAGGCCGAGACCGAGGCCCATCGAGATAAAGGAGAGACCCTCATCCTGCTGTTATGAGCAGGAGCGGAGGGGCAGAGATTTTGAGATTGTAAGAAATGGAGAAACTAGAACGGGGAGGAAGATTAACCCCCCTCAGCCCCCAACCAGGAAGGACAGTTTTAAGGCAACTCGGAGTCGCCCTAACGGTGCCAGCAAACGTTGCACCTCTGCTCCGATTGAAAATTCCAGTGTTTATTATGAGGAAAACAAGCCGCGTTTGAATGTTGAATCAGGAATTCAAAACGGCTTTCCTGCTCCGGAAGAGGGCGAAGAAACTCTGAACTTCAAAATGGATGCAGAAGACGCAGACTTTATCCAAAGACAGACAAAAGAATTCAGACGTATCAGGTGTGATAGTAATGCCGACAAATCAGAGAGCACCTCAGAACCGGCGGCAGCCTCCAAACTCCCCATCGCGTCCGTTCCTGCCTCCTTATCTGCTGAGTCCTCCATGGAAGTTCAAGGGCAGCCTCATATCACCCACTCCCAGACCAAGCAATCCTCTACAGTCCTGCATCGGCACAGCGCGCCCGAAAAGCTTCTGGCTACACAGCTTCAGTTACTGCAGTTCAACAGTAATGACTCTTCGTCGGAGCCTTACAACCCGTCAAACCCTTCTGATTCCTCATCGTCACCCTGTCCGACGCCATCGGTTAAATGGGGAGGCAGCCGATGCTCAACCCCAGGATCTGTGTTCTTAGAAGTAGACGGTGAAGATGGAAATTCTGGGACTGACCAGCTCTCACCCACTAATCATCACATTCCTTGGGGTCGCTCTGTGAGCGTACCAGGTGAACCCACCGGATCGTCGGCCCAGGAGAGATTAAGCTTTGACCAGATTGTAGAGGGTGAATTTCAGCCTCTTAGTGCTGCTGCCAGTATGGACACTTTACTTGATGCACAAACAGCAGTGGGGAAGGGAAGAATGGCCGACAAAAAGGAGAAAGGTGTCCACGGAGAGGAATGTAAAAAGAAGTCGGACGCATCCAGGAACCATCGGCGAAACCGTCGACGCAGCGAACGATTTGCCACCAACCTCCGCAATGAGATCCAGAGGAAGAAGGCTCAGCTTCAGAGCAGTCGTGGCCCAGGAGGGTTGCTGCACAGCGGAGAAACCGTCCACGAGGAGGAGGGTTCAGATTTCTGCGAAGACGGTGCAGACCCAGACCCGTCCGTCCAGAAAAAAGTTGCATTTGCCTCACCTGCAATCCCCCCCAATTCCCAAACCTCAGAACAAGTTAAGACGTCAAATGCCTCAACTGAGTCGAACGGTGACGTGACGCAGACTCACTCCACAACTTTCGCTCAGAACTCCAACCGATCCAGGTCGGTTCAGATCCTGGACCCGGGGCTGCCTAGTTTTGGTGTTGGCATCAGAGTTGTTGAGGAGCCGGCTCCTGCTGGGAAGGCCCGCCGCTGGCGTTGGACCCCCGAGCATAAACTCCAGCCAGAACCGGATTCAGACCGACGGTTTGGGGTCTTGGGTGAGAGGGTATTAGGGCTGACGGGGTCACGTCATGGAGTTTGTGCCTTTACCTCTTCATCCAATTCCTCTTACAACCGCTCCACTTCCTCTCGACTGGATGAGTCGGATATCCTTCCTTTTGCAGACAGGATGAAGTTCTTTGAGGAGACGTCTAAAGGCATTTCAAATGTCTCAAATATGCCGAGTTACAGGCAGAAAAAACCCGCCCGCCACCCAGAGCACCAGCCAGGAGAGCTCGGCCAGCATCCGGCCCAGAGGAGATACTCCTACCAGGGTGGGCTTCAGCAAGAGATCGTCCAGCTTCCAAACACCGTGGAGGCCAGAAGGCAGTCTGTGAGCTCCATCAGGGAGAGGCAGAAAGAGAAGGAGAGGGAACAGGCCAGGGAAAGGGAGGAGAGGGAAGAAAGGTTAAGAGAGAGGGAAAGGCAGCAGAAGATGGAGAGGCAGGAGAGGGAATCAGAGAGTGCCAGGCTGAGGGAGATTCAGAGCGAGAGGGAACGGGAGGAGAGGGTGAGGCAGTGGGAGAAGGAAAGAGGGAGGGAGCTTGAAAGGGAAAAAGAGATGGAGAGAGCCAGGGAGAAAGAGCGACTCGCAAAAGAAAGAGAGAAGGAGCTTGAGAGAGAACGAGAGAAGGAAAGGGAGGAAACTTCTCAGCTTATCTCGCATCAGGAGTGTTACAGCGTCAAAGACAGAAACCAACACGGCTTCCAGCAGAAGCCTCAGACGTCTCCTTACGGTCAAAGCCAGAACCAAGTCCCGAGGTCGGCTTTTTATCCGGTCAACCCCCCCTTCCAGCCACTGGACAACCAACAAGCCCTGTATCAGGGATACACGGCAAGGAGCTACACACCCACAGAGGTGAGAGGAAGAAATCCCTGAATTGTGATTGTTATTATTGTTATTATTATTTTTAACTTGTCCTGTCCAGCATCACAGCACACAGAACGATTTATTAGCTGCCGTCTTGTCCCAAACCAGTTTGCTTTGCCAAGAACAGCTTAGTGGCTATAAAGGAAATGATGCTTTGTGGGTTTACGGCCCTTTTTGATACTTGAGGATTGTTTATTTTTAGTTATTGGTAAGTCACATGTTTATGCTGGACCTGACGAGGGGAAACGTAGGCAGGGGGAGTGTGAGGAGAAGAAAAAGTAGACAAAGATACAACAGATGGAAAGCAACAGCAACAACTGTACAACCATAACACAGAAACCAGAAAACCAGTACCCAACACCTGTAAAGAAACTTAACAGAAAACATACTACAGCTTCTGTAAGAAAACAAAGCAGGCCATCATCAGGAGCACCTATAAAAAAGATGGGTAATTAGGTGTAAATAGGTGTAAGTAAGTGGCTGCTGTCTTGGGATCTGATTTATAACTGAACATTCTCATGTTCAGCCTTTGGCTATTTGCTATTTTTAAACGCAATCTGTAAATTAATTCAATATCCAAGTAGCAGTTATTCGAGGAATATATCCTGTTAAATGATGAATATGTCTGTGGTTCTAATTGCATTGATTACAGTCTGTTTACAAACCTACTGATCCCAGAAACACGGCTTCACCCTGAAACCACGTCAAGCTTTCAGAGTGAAAGATAAACTTTCCAACTCCCTGAAATCAGACGTTTGGTTTTGCACTGACCTGAAATGACCACTGAAAAAAGAAAAAACAAGTTTTATCAACCGGCACCTACTGTACGCAGAATCAAGTGGCCACACTTGGATGTTGAAGCTGAGTCTGTGCTGTGTCCAAGTGCTCTGTGGTTGAATGGTTGGTTTTAAAGTTGAACCTAACATCCTGCATGTGGTCAGAGTCTGAAACTCTCATTGAAAATTCAGCTGATCATTTCAATAGTTCGTGGAATTGAGGGAGATTCGTCAACAGCAGCGCTCTGTTGCCTTAGCGATAATTCCAATGTTGGGTTGCTGCTTTACCACAAATTGATTCTAGGCCCTAAAAAGGGGGGGCAGCCCCTCGTTTGAACTTTTACAACTCTTACGAACTTCAACCTTTTAGTGCCCTTATCATGTGACACTGAGTAATGCAGACAGACGTTTGTTTTGGACCAAACGCATCTCAAGTTCAGTGAATATTTGGTCCGAGCTGACAAAGTTTTGTTGTTTTCGTGTGACTTTGCCATACTGAGGCTTCGGGGGAGTCTTGAACCCTGGACCCTTGCATAGTGGGATCCTTTTCAAATCAAAGGCTGCTGCACTGATGCCACAGCGATAACCTCGTGTGTTGAAAACTGCTGCTGACAGAGTCCAGTATTTTTAATGGGAACAGATGTGCTGAATGTGTACTTTTACAAAGGCAAACAGGCACATACTGGGAATGTATGAACATACCTTCACACAGTGCCAATGAAATGTTAATGAAACAGGGAATTAGGGATTATTAATGAAGGTGTGTTCTTTCATTTTCCTGTGCGTGGTTTGTACATTGTAATTAACTGGAATATGAACAAATTCAGAAATGTTCTGACTTCTGTTATGATTTATGGTTCGTCACTTGACACCCAGCTGTGTTTCCACATAGTTTTTTCTTTTCCCTTCTATATTTAAAACTTATCCCCAGTTATAATAGCCATTTCATTACTTGGTTTAACGTTTTTAACACAGTCTGAATTTCTGAGTTCCTGTTTGGTCAAATCAACTAGAATACGTCCCTACAAACAGATTTCTGACTCTCAAAGTCAAAGGAAACCTCATTGTTCAGTTTGGGTTTGACGTCATTGCCAGCTCTTCTGACTTCAAAGCCAAACACATCTGTGGTTTTATATGTTAAACATAAACAAGAAAGGGCTGAATTTAACTTACATTTTCAGCTATAATAGTCCAAATACCCAGAAACATAAACAGTATTGTATTACATCTTGCTTTCCCCGTTGTGAGGGATTTGGATACAAGAAGAGAAAAAAGTCACATACTTGTAATAGCTTGCTGGCCTTTAAACTTTGATTCCAGCAGGTATTTGCTGAGACATCATTTCAATAAGCTCATGTCAATGTCACAAGTTTTCTTTCCATTGAGGATTTAATTATTGTGTTTATTTATTACAATATTAAGAAACCTAGACCACACAAACTTGAGCAACCCCAGAACATTTGCTTTGTTATATTCAGATAGTTATTTTTGTTTTATTTTATTTAAATTTTTGATTGTTTTATTTTATCTTTATTTGTTTCATTTTATTGTAATTATTTTATTTTATTTTCATATTTATCTTTTTTTTATTGACCTTTAACAGAAATGACTTAATTCATCTTGTGTGTGATCAGCAATGAAACAGATCATTTTTGGGAGGGTTAAAAATTGCTTAAAAGTAACTTACATCATTAATTGAATATGATTTTTTTTTTATAAATTCCTATTTTAATGATCATTCAATAAAATCAGCTGTAGTTGGACATTTTGGGATTGTGTGCTGCAGTCCTCTGATTTTATGGAAAAATGATGGTAATGAAAATACTCTCTATTAACAGATCAGTAGTAGCCAAAACCTGCCTGTATTTACCTCTTTGGACCTCAACAGACAGTCAATTTAACCATCTCAGGGCCTCTTAGACCCTTCTGAAACAGATCTTATAACATGTTATCATTTCATGGATTTAATGCTCTGCTGACAGCAAGTGACAGCCAAATATGCTAAATTTGCTTCCAACCATGCCAAGAAAAATATTATCTGTATGTTCAGATTTGCATCTCAGACAGTCAGAAAATATGTCTTCTGAGGAATGTGTGTACAGTCCATCCCGTCCTCTCTGCGGGTATCTACCGGCTGCTTAATGCAACGAGTGCAATGAGTTTGTGGAGCAGTTTCTTCTTGTTGGGCCAAATTCATTTAGCAGACCTGTTGTTTCAAGTCACTGGAATGAGCTGAGCCTTACAGGCCAGCCTCTAGTAATTATCTGCATTATATGTTACACTAAACATTTCCTCTTTCAGTCTTAGAGTAGCTCTATAAACTTTCTAAATGCCAGTTTTCTCTGTACAACATATTTCTCAGACTTGACTTTCAGAAAAAGAAATCAGGCAATTATAAAAACTTCCTTCAAAGGATTAATCATGATAAAAATGGGTAAACAAAAATTTAAAAAATGCTTGTCTTTTTCCAACAAAACAAAACTTTGTAGTGAGTGCCATTCACTACAAAGTATTGTATAGTTTTTATGTAAGAATTATTGTTAGTTTTGTTGATGTTTATCAGAAAGTGTTGTGTTTTTATCTCTAATTTGAGCCTTAACTTACTTAGAAATATTAAATGTCTCGTTAAAAAAAACAAGCACATTTTGGCTGAATGTACTATATTTAGTTTTCCTTAGATTTTAATTTGTGCATTTAGTAGTAATTAAGTTGGAGTAGAAATAACACAAAAGGCACAAAAGGAATGTACATGGTATCAGATGAACGGTATACACCCAAATATGATTTTAGATATTTGAATTAAGATAAAGATGCAGATTAGATAAATGTCTCCACCTCAGTTATCCTTGTTACCACTGAAGGAATACCGCAGGTTGGATTAACACCCACTTCCCTTCCACAGGGACGTGTGCTGACCAACACTCAGCAGCAGATTGAAGCCTTCCTCCGTTCCTTGAGCATTATTAACCAACATTAAATCTCTTCACAGACGTATCACGCCCGGCAACAGGAAACAACCAAGCTGAACAGGAACTACAGCCTGACCGAGAGGTGAGCCGCTTCCTTTAGCAGCCCACCTGCAGGACATCGGAACATTTATGACCGGCTTTTTCTCTCGGATCTGTTACCGGAGCCTTTCTGACACACACCCGTTCCATCTCTGCCTGATTATCTGAGATGCTGGGTGGGGTTCGGCCCATTGTGCATCAAGCGGCGGAAATCCCACTCAGTCACGCTCGGCTGTGATTTGACTATAATGAGCTCTAAGTGTGTGGGGCAGTCGTCCATGCTCAGACTGTAATATGCGGTTGGATGTATGTTAGTATGTACGGGGGGATTTTTAGGACATGCATGGCTTGTAAAAGGGCTTCCGCTTATATTTGACCTGAGTCAGAAATGGTTCAGTGAGCCTGGAATGCAAAAAAAAAAGGAAACATTTGCTGTAATTTTTGTCAGGAAATGTTGATTCCTGACTCCAAGTTTATCTTAATTCTTTATTTTCTCATGAATATTTAAAAATAAAGAGCACAGGTAGTTTTTAATTGTGCAAATTTAAATACTACTTCTCCTCTTTTACAACTGTAATATCGGTTGTAAGTTGTTGAAATAAAATAAAATGTAATTAAAAACTAAGTACAATGATCTACAAATCCCACAAACCCATATTTTATTCCCACTAGAGCATAAACAACATATCAGATGTTGAAACTGAGACTTTTTACATTTAATGGCAAATATGAGCTCATTTTAAATCTGATGGTAGCAACACATCTGTAAAAAGTTGGAACAGGGTGATTTTTATCATTATGTTGCATTTTCCTTCAACAACTGTCTGTAAACATGTAAACATGTGGGAAGTGAGGAGACCAGTAACTGGAGTTTTAGCAGAGACTATTTTAAATGAGCTTTGGTCCCGAGAAGACGGCGGTATTTCTGGATCGTCTTCACATCTGGCTTCTTCAGGCCGGTTTATACTCCTTACTTCCTTGTGATTGGTCAGATTGTGATTACTGGTGTCTGGATATTTGACTACATTTAAACTGCTGGCAAAAAGGACATAAAACAGATTTTTCGGGAGCCGATTACTGTTTACATCACTGATTCTGCAGCTGATTTGTAGCGCAGAATCCACTGAGAAGCCAAACCAGGACTCCTGCAAAATCAGCGGGCTGTGCTGCAGCTCTGTGTACTAGCCCATAAAGACTGATCACTACATGTAACTTGTGTGTAGTAAACTTTTTTGTTAAATCATTAAAAACTCCGCCCTGTGGAGTGTTCCTGAGCCCATGCAGTGATTTCATTTAGTTTTGACCTTCAGCCTTGTCCCATCTATACAGAGATTCCTTCAGATTCTCTGAATATTTTGATGAAATTTATAACAAAGGCTTTGCAGTTTTATGTTGAGGGTCATTTTGCCGAACTTGTTCCAGACTTTTTAGATGCAGTTTGTCTCAGACTGGTGAACCTCTTCCCATCTTTACATCCAAGAGGCTCCGTCTCTTTATTCCCAGTCATGGTACTGACCTGTTGCCATGCAACCTAATTAGTTGTCAGATGCTTTTCCAGTTGTTTTCCAGCCTTTTGTTTCCCCAGTTCCAGCTTTTTTATATGTTGCCGCCACCAAATTTGAAATCCACTAAAACTTTCCATTAGCTAATAAAAAGGGGTTCTAAAGTCATAGTTCTAGGAATATCGTATTTTTTTTCCCATTAATCCTCTGTCTCCACAACAGAGATTACTCAAGTTGGAGACGGGAGTCCAGACCACCGCAGAGCATCAATCAGCACCAGCACCACCCCCAGCAGACCCGATGGGACTCCAGACGGGCCGACAGCAGCAGCGACGACCGCAACGGCTACGCCTTCGCTCCGCCACCGGCTCCTCTTTTTCTCCGAGGACGAGCCATGTCTGAAAACGACCTCCGCTTCGACAGCAGCCATCGCTGGTCGCCTTCCATTTCCGCGGCGACCAGCCAGACCCTGAGCGAGGTGGAGGAAGGGCCAAGCGGCGTCATGGGAGGAGACGTGGTAAACACAGGCAGGAAAAACAGGAAGAGGACGCCGCCTCCGCCGAGACCGCCGCCTCCGAAGTGGGAGCAGTTCCACCGCCGACGATCATCCCACCACAACCTCCTCTCCTCTTCACCTGTCGCTCCTCCTCCTCTCTCCATCCTCGCTTCCTTTGACACCGCGCAGCAACATTTTTCAGCCCATTCCTCCTCCTACATCCCTCCACCTGACACATCCAGGCAAAGGTCCTACAGTCTGCCTCCAGAGCGGCAGGAAGTGGCGGACGGCTGCCCGCGGTGCAGCTGCAACCAAACTCAGTCCCAGTCCACATTTGCCCACACCCCATCCACTCAGTTACAGGAGCACTCCTTTACCGTCGCTCCGCTCAGTCCCATGTTCTCCAGGAAGGCCTTCAGACCGGTGGCTCCACCCCACGGCGAGTGGGACGGCGACCTGAGGGCAGAAGTCAGAACATCTCTACCTCCACCTCCAACCCCGCCTCCAGCAGAGACCGCTGGGAGCAGGTGAGTCCAGCAGGACACTCGATTTCACTAAAGCCAAGATGGAGAAGGAAGAATCATTTATGCATTCTTTAAACCACAGCTGTACCATTTTTGGAAACTGGTTAGAAATAAGTTTAAACTCAAAAAGAGTGAAAAGATTAACCAGCAGCAACACGATGATTCCTCTAGACTAACTCATGTTTCTGCCACCATCATATTAACGATATTAAAGTTTAAAGTCATCGTCGTTCAAAGCCTCTGGGTGGTTGCAAAGGATTAGTCAGGTAGAGTGTCAGTCAACAAAGCCTCCTCCTCCGGTTACTGTTTATTATCCGGACAACATCAAATATGATGAACCGCTGGTTACTTTGTTCACATGAAAGTAAAATCCTGCATCAAAGTCCACTCACCTCTGAGCAAGAAGATAAATACTTTTATAAAACCAGGGTGAATAAAAACAAAAGCTTTCAACTAATCAGACTTTATGTAAAGAAACTAAAGGTGCTGCAGTTGCAGGATTAACAGTGATTGAACCCAAACTAAAGCTGGTCTAGGGTGAGAAACACAAACCAGACAAACAACCTTTATGCCGTTCAGAAAGAACTGGTTCTGAGTTGGACTGGAACCACTGTGGCACCTGTGTACTATCACATATTTGTATAGCTTATTTAGAAATAAACTGATAGTGGATGGTTTTCGGCTGATTGGTGAAACTAAACTGAAGGATCTTGTGTGTGCAGGTCATGTGTGATGGACGTGAGCCACAGTTGCAGTCAGGACAGAGTAACGGTGAAACCTCACAAACCACAGCCTGGCGTGAGACCTGGAGCAGAGTGGGAGAGAAGTCCGTCTCCCAGACTCCACAGCCACGCTCCAGCTCCCCCGGTCTTAGAGAACGGAGGAGTTGACGGGGTGTGTTCCTCTGAAACATACCTGAGTCAGGTCGACTACGAGCAGCAGCAGCTACGTATGAACAGAGGCTTCCAGGTCGAAGACCAGCAGAAAATCCCCGAACCGGGAACCGAGTCGGAGACCACTCTCAGCCCGAGCCCCGCGCAGAGCCTGGAGGCCGACCTGGACGTTCCCATGGAAACCGACATCGACGACTTCCAGGAGGAGGAGCTCCCGTGCGTTGACCTGCCGATCACCAGCGAGCTCCCGTGCTTCGCGCTACCCGTCACCGTCCTGGAGACGGACATCGACACGCTGCCGGATTCGGAGGCGTCGCCGTCGGGGAGGACGGCGGAGAGCAGCTCTCTGGAGGAGGAGCTGGAGGCCGGAGACGGCAGCGGAGAGAGGCTGAGTCTGGAGGAGCTTTTCCCCCACGGCAGCGAGGGAGAGTCGGGCACGGAGAGCTGGAGAGGAACCTTCCAGACGGTGGAGCACAACACCGACAGCCTGGACAGGTAATGAGACCCACATACCCGACGGTGTCTGGTTCATACCTCCGCCTCATAAATAAACCGCTGCCTCCTCTTCTCAGGCGGTCCGGTGCGAGCTCCAGCTGTTCCTCCTATTACAGCACCTCCGCGGCCAAGGCTCAGCTCCTGTCGCAGATGAAGGACTTCACCGATAGCCGAGACAGGGACGAGGACGACGAGCTGATCTATAAAGTAACGCAGACAGCATGCAGCATCGTCACTTGTTTTGTTTTACGACGAGATGTTTAAACAGTTGTTCCCCTGCTGTGTAGAAGCAGCTGATGGAGAGCCTCCGCAAGAAGCTGGGAGTGTTGAGGGAGGCTCAGAGGGGCCTGCAGGAGGACATCCGAGCCAACGCACAGCTGGGAGAAGAGGTGGGACAAATTATTTCCACTTGTTTCTGCTGAATACGGATCATTTTAACTCCTCTTTTGCTAATTATATGCATATAGTTAAACCCTGAGTACTAAAATAAAAAGTACTGGGAGTGGAAATGTTGCACCTGCTGAAACATATGACAACTATTTGGATGAACATCTGGGAAACATTAAGGATGAAGATAATCCCAGAAAGGCTGGGTCTTTTAGAAGCAAAGATAGGGAGGGGTTCACCACTTTATGACAGACTATCAGGGCAAGAAGTTCAACTACTTCAGAACGATGTTTTTTCATGTATAATTGTGAAGAATTTGGGGAATTTCTTTCTACACTTCCTGTTTTTTCCTCTCTTTTAACCCTTTGACTACAATCGACCTTTATAAGAGCTGAAAATACAATCAAATGAAATATAATAAAGCAGGACAGAGGTGTTTAATGTGTTTATTTTTCTAGTGTTGCTCAAAGTTTAAACCCTAATGTTCCCAAAACAAGACTAAAAGTGTGTTTTAGTGCAAACATTAATGTTAAACAAGGATTTTATTGCTGAAGATGGTTCAGTAACATCTTTGTGCATGGATGCATAGTGACAAAGATATCATTTTTTATACTGGGAACACTTTCTCTGAGGTTTTTAGGCACCGGTAACATGGAGATTTATATAGCAGTTGCTAAAGGGTTAAAGATTTCTAGTGTCCAGAGAAATCTCGAGACACGGCAGAAGTTTATATTGATTGAAACCACTATGAGCTCAGGAACACTTCTCAAGAACAAAACCACCATCCTCAGTGAAAACAAGCTCATCTTTGTTTCCATGCAGTTAAGATAAAATGTACAAACAAGATCCAGAAAGTCACTGAGCTCATTTCAGACGGACTTTAAATTCTCTGTGGAAATCATGAACCCGGCGGCCGACTTATTTAGAATCGGAGCGGCTGTACAGCTTGTTGTCATTATAGTTCAAAAGTCAGCATCAGTGATGTAAGGGCGCCGGCTTTGGGTGAATTAGTCCACATGGGGTGTGTAGCTCACACACCTGTGAATGCACCATTGATACTGAATGACAAACAGCTTGTGGAGCAGCATGTGCTGCCGTCCAGACAGGATTTTTAAGTAGGTGTTTATTTCATCAAGATGACTCCGAACCATTTTTTCCTTTCTCATATCTGCTTGAATAATGTGAATAGAGGTGGACTCGTGCTATAAGCCTGTAGTTTTACTTCTCAGGGACTTAATAAAGTTATTCAATCCTCAGGTGGAGAGCATGGTGGTGTCGGTGTGTAAGCCCAACGAGGTGGACAAGTTCCGCATGTTCATCGGCGATCTGGACAAAGTGGTCAGCCTGCTGCTGTCGCTGTCCGGCAGGCTGCTGAGGGTGGAGACCACGCTGGATACACTGGACCCCGAGACCGAGCACCACGAGAGGGTGAGAAATGTTTGAGAATTCATCATCGGGGCTCATTTTTAGATAGTCAGCCGTTACATCCGTCTCCTGTCCGTCTGCCCTGTAGCTCCCTCTGCTGGAGAAGAAGCGCCAGCTCATGAGGCAGCTGTCGGAGGCTCAGGACCTGAAGGACCACGTCGACCGCAGAGAGCAGGCCGTCAGCCGGGTGCTGGCCCGCTGCCTCTCTCCAGAACAGCACAGAGACTACAGGTTCAGCTTCTATACTTCTTACTATAAACCTGCAGGATAACGTTACTTTAAACACTGAATTGCTGGTTTTCAACTTGTAAATTGATGGGGGGGTTTTTTCCTCTGCAGCCACTTTGTGAAGATGAAGGCTGCCTTGCTGGTGGAGCAGAGGCAGCTGGAGGACAAGATCCGGCTAGGAGAGGAGCAGCTGAGGGGGCTCAGGGAGAGCCTGGGACTGGGTCTGGGAATGAGCATGGGAATGTCAATGGGATACGGACATTACTGACAAAAAAATACATAAATAACTAAAGATATGAAGGAGAAACGGGACTTGTTGTCATTCAAGTCCAAAACCTGCAAGAAAAGAAGGAAAACGAGAAACATGTATGCAGTTAAAGACATTGATTTGCACAGTTTGTTTGAGGCGAAGTTGAACTTTTTTTCGGAAAATATGCTCATTCACGTTGTTTATAAACACTAAACAGAAGCAGCAGGAGTGGCTTTGTTTAGATACAGCAGTAACAATCCAGCCGGTTCGATGACTGGATGAAGTGACCGTGTGAAGCTTCGCGTGTAGCGAAATGTCCGAGTGGTCCTCTAAGGACTATCTAACATTCATGCAAACGTCCCAGATGCTCTGAACGTGTTCAGGTAGACGGGGAAGGAATGGACTCGCAATAATGGAGACCAAAACGAGATCCACATTGAGGGGTTTTATCCCAACACAAATACAGAATAAATCCATATTAGCTTCAGAGCTCACCACAAGAGCTTCAGATACTTCACACCGTGCCTGAAACCTGTACTGTACGATTGTACCGACGCTGCATATTTTCTAGTCTAAACAGTGTCACGCTCTGTTGCCAAAGACGTTTTTATGTGATGACTGCGTCAATCACTTTGTTTTCGACTGTATTTAAATCTCCTGGTTCAGAGAACCATAGGAGGGTGTTTTTTTTTGGGGGTGCTTCTCTTAACCACACTAAAGCCAACCGTATTAACTGCTAAACGTGTCATTTCTACTGCGTACAACAACACATAAACTGTATTATCTTGCATAATATTGTATCACTTTGTATTCTTATTACTGTAATGAATGTGGTGTGTGGAATTCAACACTCCACTGATTCACCGCCTCGTAATGATCATTATGTACAGAAGACACTTGTGTTTATAATGTATACGGTGTGTGTATATAGTGGTTTTAAGTTTTAAAATGACTGGAACTGGTTGTACAAGTTAACTGAGGAGGCCTGGAAGAGTCGAAGTTTACTGTATATGTTGACGGTGAATTGATCCAGAGAAACGTTTGGTTTGGTCAAGTGATGTTTTCTGCCATTTCTCACCCCTTAATTTTGTTTTTCAGCGTTCCTGTGTGTGTTTTTTACTGGGAAATGTGTTGGTCATAAAGATCTAAACCACTCGGGAGGGGTGGCTCTAAGGTGCAAAACACTCAAACTATGAAAAGAAACTGATTTGTACAGCTTAACATAACAGAAATGAACACATTTCATAAAGGAAAACACATTTTGAGAAGACGCGTTTCAGAAAAACACAATAAAGAACAAGATAAAGACACTAAACGAAACGTAACAGCAATAAATAAGATAAAATAAAGAATGTCAGAAACTACATTTAACAAAATAAATCTACTTAAAAAGTCAGAAAACACTACAATCAAACACCAGAATGAAGGAAACGGCTGCACAGGATGGCGTGATGGAGCTTTTCATCATTTTTTTGGTTGTGTTCCCCTCTGACACACCTGGTTGGGATTCAGGTGTGCAGGTTTTTGTTTGTTTGTTTTTTGTACTTTAGAAAATGGCAATAAAATAAACATTTTACAAATGTTATTCTGTTTGTGTTTTTTGTTTAATGGGATTATCTACTTTATATTGGGATTTGTGTAGTCGTGTTTTGTCTCGCTGGATGTTTTGCTATTTTTATTTTTTCAGTTTTGTAAAATGTTTCTTTTTGTTCTGTTTTGTCCAACATTGTGTTTTTGTTTAATTGTTACTGTGTGTTTAGTGTTAAGTTTTCCACCTCGGGGCCACTATAGCCACCGCTAGTACATTTATACAGCAAATAAAAAGCTAGCAGCTAATTAGCTTAGTTTAACATGGGCGCTAATAAGGAGAAACAGCTAGCCTGGTTTCATGTTCACACCCTCCTATCAGCACAACTCACTCACAAACATTTATTTTTATGTTTATTCATCCTTAAAACAATGAAAGGTATAAAAACAACAGAAATAAGAACTAGCTAACTGTTCATCTAGCTGGTGTTGCTAGCCTTTTACTCGGCACATGGCAAGTCAAATATAAAATGTTGCACTGCTAAC
Organism: Leptatherina wallacei; assembly: GCA_028567055.1. Classification (NCBI taxonomy): domain Eukaryota; kingdom Metazoa; phylum Chordata; class Actinopteri; order Atheriniformes; family Atherinidae; genus Leptatherina; species Leptatherina wallacei. The sequence goes on from JAOXYM010000005.1 coordinate 20,532,545, forward strand.
AGTTTACATGAAAGTAGTGATTTAACTATAAAAATTAATAATAAATACATAATATATGTTATTGTAGGAGCTCTAAAACAGCTGGTAGGTAATTTTTTTGAGCCAAGCTAGCAATTAGTTTCCATCTTGCTAAGCTAGCCAGCTGTTTGGGAAGACTATATGCTTTTTTCTCACAAGGACGAGAGTCAACGTTCTGGGTTAAATTAATTTATCACCTCAGAAAAGAAAAATATATATTTAAGGGGCATTAGCTTCTTAAAGTAAAAAAGATAAATCACAGTAAAACTCAGTCCAGCTCGTGTGGTTTCTCCCCACATATCCTGATAACCATCCATTTCACTGGCAGTTTTTTATTTTGATCTTAATAGCAACACTAATCCCCTTCATGCCAGGAGGTTATAGTTGTTTTATCTTCTTCTACATTATCGCCACATACTGACCCAGAATGGAGGGGCTTGTTGTGTATGTATATATATATTATATATATCAACATATAAATCTGGCTCCACATGTCCAGGCGTTTAAACAGAGAAACAAATGCAGGCAAATGATTTAAAAGACCTGTTGAACTTCTTGTTGCATTAAGTAAAAACACAACATTCCCCCCCCCCCTCCATTCATTTTCTGTACCATGTGCATACACAGAGAGAACATGCAAACACACTGAAAGGCCACTTTTTCCCAGTAAGAGTTGAACCAGCAACCATTCTTGTGTTTTCTTTAACCCTTATGCCCTCCTCGGGACACTTTTACCTTTTTTTTGTCAACTTTTTTTCTTCCTTTAGTGATCATGTGGGCTGAGGAACAGCTTGGAGAGTCTGATCACCACCAAAGACCCAACTATCAAGTATTTAATATTTGGAAAATAATTCAGTTTCTATGTTTGTTTGTTTTTTTGTGGTGAATGAGGCGGTAGTTCAAATAATTAAACTAGCATTTAAAGGGTTAAAATCCTGAAAATAGTTGAATGTGTGATGAATGTTTTGGAGCAGGACGGAAGTTGTTTGAGGGATTAATAGGAATAAAATCTGAAAAACAGAATATTAATGTAGGATGATTTTATAGCAGTTTTTGTTCAGGGACACTTTTTTTCCATGAGGGTCACCAGAAGCTGCTAAATTTGAGGAGGTCACAAAGGTTAAAATAATAAAGTCCACCTTTTTCTAGATGTGATCATCTTAATCTTGAATAAATAAGTTTGGAGTTTAAATTGGCACAAACCACCATTTTTTCTTCTGTACTGACTTTGCTGTAAAGCAGGAAGGGTAGAGTCCTGTTATGCCAGTTAATTATCCTCCATCACATCCGTCTGCTAAACTTTAAATTACTGCAATTTGGTGATTTGTGATCTTGCCAACGTCTCCTGAGCTTTATCTTAAAACTCAGACAGGAAAGCTTGAGGGAGTACAGAGCTGCCTGTTTGAGTAAATCAGGCTCGAAACAACAACAAAGCTGAAATATAAGGGGGGGGGGGGGGGATTCCTGAAGTCAAGTAAAAAATACCCCATCTCTGGAGTTTGATTTTCACTGGTTGATCGTTGAAGCAAACGTCTTCGCGATTAAAGTGACTTCATGTTTATGATTTTACCGACTTCTGTTTCTTGAAAACTTAAAACTTTAGATGTTCTGCTGGTTGTTTCTGCTCCGTACTGTATTACTACACCAGATACTCTGTAAACCGCCTGGAAATGTGGGATTTGAGAGGACAGAAGTTGATCGTTGGACCTGTGAGAGAGAGAGAGAGAGAGAGAGAGAGAGAGAGTATTTCTTCTCTTCATGTTTACTTGTGTAATTTTGATTTACTCCAAAAACCTTTTTTTATGTACCTGCAAAAACACTTGCATGAGGAAAGTACCGTAAATAATAATAATAGTATTTTAAACTAGCTTCACCCCTCCTGGGGGGGTTTGAAGGGGGGGGGTTTGAATGTGGTGGGGCAGATAAGTAAACACGACTGAGGGTACATGGAGGTTGACAGATGACAAGTGCAGTGCTGGGAGTCATTTAGACGCTCTGCAGAAGCTGGAGAAGTTTTATTTAAGAGATATTATGGAAGACTTATGGTCTGTGCCTGTGTACCGAGGCTCTGTCGAGGTTCCTGAGAGCCGGACGCTTTAAAAACATGTTGGTGTTGGAGTTGTGGAGGCCGAGCTAAATGAGCCCAAAGAGTGAAAATGGACAGAATAAAACAGCAGCGGGGGGGGATGGGGAAACTCTATTTAAAACAATAGAGTTCGATTAAAAGTCTTGTATTGGATCGAGATGAGATGAGATGAGACTCAAAACAAACATACTGATGTGCACGTAAACACAGTTACGCACAGTTTAATGGTCTTAGAGAGACAAAACAAGCTTAAGCTTCTGTGAAGACATGATGTGTTTGACCTTTTCTTTTACAAACAAACCAAACACAAAACTAAATCAAATGTAAATAAAAACAGATTGCCATGGTTTGCAAGTCTCATGAGCTCATATTTCACCCTCGACAGACCATAAACAACATATCAGATGTTGAAACTGAGATATTTTACCATTTCTTAGAAAATATGAGCTCATATTCAATTTCTAAAAGGTTGGAACAGGGACAGCAAGAGGTTCCACATGTCTGAGCACCCCATCAATACTGAAAAGTACATGGAGGTTTTAGAGGAGGGGTGTCCAGCTCTGGTCCACAAGGGACCTGCAGACCTGCAGGTTTTAAATGTCTCCCTGCTCCAACACACCTGAGTCTAACCAAATGCCTCTCTTCAACAGCTTGTTGTCATTTACTACCCAATCATGTTGACTCATTAATCTGAACCACATACTGCATCCATCACAACAGGAGGACTGGTCTGCCTGCAGTCCAGACCTGCAGCCAGGACTAAACATCTGGAGCATCACGGTGAAGGTCCAGGACTGTAGAGCAGCTAGAATCCTGCATCAGACCAGAATGGGACGACATTCCTCCTAAAACTCCAGCAACTGCTCTCCTCACTTCCCAGATGTTTACAGACGTTTGTTAAAAGATGAGGGGGTGCTACACAATGCTGAAAATCACCCTGGAACCACTTTTTCAGATGTGTTGCTGCCATCAGATTCTAAAGGAGCTCAAATATTCCATGAAATATCCAAAATGTTTCAGTTTCAACATCTGATATGATGTTTATGTTTTACTGGGGGATAAAATATTGAGGTTTACACATCATCGCATTCTGTTTTTATTTACATTTTAACTAACTTTTTGGTGACAGATGTGAAATAACAACAGAACTATCATGATCACAGACCTAAATGATTGCATATATATATATATATATATATATATATATAGATATATATATATATATATATATATATATATATATAGATATATATAGATAGATAGATATATAGATATATAGATATA
>JAOXYM010000005.1:20537685-20548685 GCA_028567055.1 Leptatherina wallacei
ATATATATATATATATAGATATATATATATATAGATATATATATATATATATATCTATATATATATATATATATATATATATATATATATATATACATACATACAGAGAGAAAGAGATAGAAAGAAACAAGGACAGAGAGTAGATTTAAGGAAACAGAATAAACTAAGAAACACTGTGGGAGGAGGGAATGTTTCTGTTTGGTAAAAAGGAGCTTAGTGGGGACAGAGAGGAAAAAGAGCCATAAGAGTGGGAGGTATGAGAAAGTAACGAGAGATAAGAATTAAATCAGGACTCAGAATAACCAGAGAAGCCATGAAGCATGATGGAAACGTGGAAGTCTGAGCACAAGGTGTCACTCTGTCACTGCCTTAAAATGTTTCACCTCTCATTACAAACAAGACTGCATACGCTTTCAGTCCATCTTCATTTTGAAAGAAAGAAAGAGAGAAAGAAGATAGAATGAAAGAAACAAAGAAACAAAGAAACAAACAAAGAAACAAAGAAAGAAAGAAAGAACAAAAGAAAGACAGAAAGACAGAAAGAAAGAAAGAAACAAAGAAAGAAAGAAACAAAGAAAGAAAGAAACAAAGAAAGAAAGAACAAAAGAAAGACAGAAAGACAGAAAGAACAAAAGAAAGACAGAAAGACAGAAAGACAGAAAGAAACAAAGATTCAAAGAAACAATGGATAATTCTTCATCCATCTTGCTTCTTGTCTCTTCTCTCAGCTCTTTCTGGTCTGTAAAAGTCAGTCCAATGTTGTCTCATCTCTTGCTTTATTCTTTTCCTCACTGTTTGGGTTTCTTTGCTGAATCAGCCATACTCACCATTTACCATGTTCACCTTTCCGTTCTACTACAACCAGACCCCCACCCCCCCGACAGCATGACGCTGCCACCATCATGCTTCACTATTCGCACAGTATTGGGCAGCTGATGAACAGTGCAGGGCTTCCTCCAGACATTGCTCAGGAAAGAGTCCCGTCTTGGTTTATTTAGACCAGACAACCTTGTTTTTATAAGTTTACATGTAATGAGAGATTTAAATTAAATTAATTAAATTAATTAAATAGTCCTTTACATCTGAAGATGCTTCTGCCATCAGGTTTTTATTTTTAAGAGTTATTTGGTTTGTTTAATGCTGATCTGTTGTATATCAGAGTTTTAATAATAATGAGCTATGTGATTCTGTATGCATCAGACTTTAAGAACAACGCAGAGTCCTGCTACATCTACAGTTGTTGTATGAGCAGTGGACAGAAGGGGGAGTCCAGGGACTGCAGTAAAAAAATCATCTTCTCCTGAACACGACCAAGATTAAGGAGCTGGTTGGGGATTTTAGGAGATCTACAACACCAGGCCAGTCAGTCTGGATTGAGCAGAGAGAAGATAAAGACTGTGCAGACCCTAAAAATACCTGGGAGGTGGTTCTGGACCAGAACCTGGGCCGGTCTGCCAGCACAGATGCCGTATACAGAGCTTCTTCTTCTTCCTCAGACGGCTTCGATCCTTTAATGTCTGACAGGTTGTTCATCTTCTATCAGACTGTCTTTGCAAGCACATTATTCTATGCTGCTGCTGCGGCTGCTGCTGAGGGAGGAAATAGGGACACAAATCTGGAAAGAAAGAGGAAACTGCAGGTTATATTGGACAAGAATAACCCCCCCCCCTTCATGACATCCTGACAGGACCGAAGCAGCTGCAGAGAGCGGCGTCCTCACACCCCCCATCATGGGCAGCATGTAATACAACCCCAGCTCCAGAAAGGTTGGGACGATGTACAACTACGGTTAATGAACAAATATCAGCTCATCTGGAAATGGAAGACAACCATACAGAGATTCCTTCTGATTCTCTGAACTGATATGATGTTACACTCTGTAGGTGGAGGGATCTTTAAAATCTTCTTTATTCTACAGTGAGGAACATTTTTTTCTGAGATTCTTCCACGATGTTGAGATGCAGTTTGTCTCAGACAGATGAACCTCTGCCCATCTTTATATCTGAGAGGCTCGTAAAGCTCCTTCATGTTACTGATCTACAAATTAATCTAATTACTTTCCAAATGCTCCTCCATTTGTTGTTTTTCTACTTGTGACAATTACTTTTCCAGTCATTTCCTGTTCCAGCTTTTTAACAATAAGGGTTGTAATGGTGACTTAGATCATTCTTGTTTTATTTGTGTAGTTGTAATTCTGGATGATTTTCCCACTTGTATTTACATGAATGAAAGAAGAACATTTTGAGTTATAAGTACAGACTCCTGCATGCTTTTCTTTTAAACTTCAACATATAACAAACACATAATACACTATTTGTAATTGGGTCATTTGTTTTGATCGATTTTAAGTGAAAATATGGGGAAAAAAAGCATTTTCTATTCAACCATATTTGAAAAGATTTAAGAATAATGTTGTAGTTTCTTTTACTGAGGATAAGCTCAACCCACTGCAGTTTGCATATATCAGCCGGAAAAAAAAGGCATCAAGGATGCAAAGTTGTTTGTTTTAAAACCCAGGGCTCATTCCAGACTTGTTGTTTGCAGACTTTTCTTCTGCTTTTAATAAAATTCAGCCCCACATCCTGATTGAGAGACTTTTCTTCTCATATTAAACTCCCAGACCAGCTTTTAATGCTTATCTTTAATCTTTTATTACTGATAGGGGTTCAGCAGGTCCTGGTTGATGGTCTGATGTCCAGTAAATCTGTGTCAGACTCTGGGTCACCAGGGTTGTGTATCTTTTAGTTGCAGATCTTCCCGGGAAAATAGATATTTGGTCAAATTTTCTGATGACATTTGGAGGTTGTTGCATATTATAAATAAATACCTGGGTATTGTGTTTGATTTTAAATTGAAATTTGATGTTAACATTGAGTCTTTGGTCTAAAGAAACCAGCAAAGAATTTACTTACTGAGGAAGCTGGATTCTTTTAATGCTTCTAAGTGTATTTTATATACTTCCCTACGGTTCATTTACTGAAAGTCTTTTAACTTTTTCTTTTATCTTTTGGTTTCAACAACTTTGTAAGGATCTGTTCAAAGATAACTGGGGTCAAACAGATAGATTTGTGGATATGTGAGAAACAAATAAATTACCCTTTATGGGATCAATAAAGTTGTCTTGAAAATATTCTGACATGTTAAATTGTTAAACTTCAAAATTAGGTCTGAATAAACAGAGAAGTAATCAAGTACTTAGATTAGATCACTATTCATTGATAATTGTTAATGTTATTTGTGTTCAATTGCTGTATGAATAATATGATATAAAAAGAATTACCATGAAAAATAAATTATTGATTGTCGATTAGTCAAACTGTTCCACTGACCCAATTGAAGAATCAGTAACTCTTACATCGATTTTTTCTCCTTTGGTCCATTATTATTAAGTCAAGCTAGCTAGATCACACAGTTAAACCGGAAACCAAATGCTACCTTCAAACTAAAACTACTCAACTAAGGGTCTTGAAAACAAGGAACGATCCACACACCATAAAGAAAACGCAAATTTCAACAAAAATTGATCTTTTTTAAGTAACAATATTGACATTCACAACAAAATTGTAAAAAAAAGAAAAAAAAGAAGCTATATCATCAGCTGGATTAAAATACGTTTACGTGACTTTATTTGCGGACTAAGCGGAAGTGGTAGCGACGTTCAGCTAACTTGATGCTACTTCTGCGATTAAGTGGCAAACACAGCGAATACTGTTGAGAAATCAGTTGTCATTTCCACATAGGATCATCTGGACAGCAGTGTTTTATATATTATGGCTTTATTTAATGTCCGTACGTGGATTTAAACTCGTGTTGTTGTTATTAGCGTGGAGAATGACGCAGGATTTTCACAGAACATCTAAGTTTACAGCCTGCTGCTGACATAAGCGGCTCCAGCTGAAGAAGACGGCAAATCCGAGTCACAAGACTTCTTCTCTGAGCTGCACGGCTGTGTAACTTCCCTGAAGGTATAGTAAGGCCTTACATTTCTGCATTTATTACGTCTTTGCATATAAAAACACAGACACACCAAACAGCCGAGATAAGCGCAGTAACATTCAACAAAGTTAGCTTAATGGCTACATTTGGCCAGTCTGACCGCGCGACGCAGGAATAAAAGCGGAAAGCTTCAACTCGGCTTAATAATCAGCTTTCCGTCGGTCGCAGTTTGTTTTTCCACCGTGTGGCCTCGTTTCTGCCGGCTTTAGTGGTGGTGGTGGTGGTGGGGGGAGAAACACGAGCGGAAACGCTGTGAAAACTTAGTTCAGACTGAAGATGGTCTGGTTTTACAGCCAGTAATGAGCCAGCTGGTCCCAGCTGCTGGACTGGTTTGTCGCTTCTCACCAGAACCTCCAGCGCTTCCCTATTATTATTATTTAGTTTATTTTTATTTTTTAGAAATAAAACATTTCAGGGGGGGATAAAGACCCTTGAAACCCCGCCAACTTTTTCTGATAATGTCCCAGTTTTGGACCAACTTGAATCGGAAATCTGCCCTCGGCATCGACAGAGGTGATAAGCTGAAGCGGATATTCACCATCCAGCCAGCTGATGGCTAATCTCTCTCTCTCTCCACCCCCCCCAATATGTTTTGTCCTTTTAAACAGGACCCGGAGTCATGGAAAACCCTGGATACCGCTCAGGGAGCTTTGACGGCCTTCATCACCCCAGTGACGATGATGATGACGACGAGATGGTGGACATTGCAGGAGCCACTTTGGACTTTTCCACCAAAGACGACGTCCCTCCTCTCAACTCAGGTGACTGAATGGATTCAGCTCTATGGTGATACCATCTGTTCATTAGAAACAAAGAGGCTGACGCATGTAACTCAGCCTTCTGTGTATTTTTTCACACCCTAAAGTAGTGATAAGTTATCTGTAGCTGCATTGCTGTGTGTGTGTGTGTGTGTGTGTGTGTGTGTGTGTGTGTGTGTGTGTGTGTGTGTGTGTGTGTGTGTGTCACTTGTCTTCAATGAGATGTGCTCACACATCTGTGCAGTAACGCAGCTTATCGACTAGATTTACTGCACTCTGACTTCACATCACAACTAGGAACTTTAATTTCCTCCAAGTTATGACATCCACGTTCTTACTTGTTCCTTCCTCTAAGTCTGCCCGGTTACCAACGATGTCATCACCAGAGATTATTAGTCACACCTGTGAACTTTCCGGTCCATCAACCTCCTGTGATATCTTGGCTGTCGGCGTCTGCTCCGGATGTGTCATCCCGCTGTCGTTGTGCGTTGTTAGATGTCATCCGTTTGGCACAGAGCGTGCAGCAGGATCTCATAAACAGGGTTCATTTATGACCTTGCAAACAGAAGTGATTAAAAAGTATTTACTAATTTGCATTTTTGGCATTAGAGGAGAGTTTTTTTTTAGTTTTTTTTTTTTACCTTGCAGCTTCTGGTCAGATTCTTCCTGAGTCATTGGTATTGAACCCTCGGCATACGATGCACGCAGGACAGGCAATCTAGTATGTACATGCTCGGATGCTGCAAGCCTAACATGTAACATACTAAACCGATGAGGAGAAACTCGTCTAAAAGCCTCTACCAAAGCGTTGCAGTGCAAACCACAGATCTGAGCAGTGTTGTGCAAGGCCACGCTTGTCATGAACTAGTTCAAAGTTCAGTTCATTTCAATTGTTTTTAGGTAAGAAGTGACAATAAAAGAGTGGACTTGAGAAAGAAGAGAAACTAATAGTGTTGTTTCCTGCAATGGAATCATCAAAAGATATAAAATAAGATATACATGTGGACATGCACATGTTTGTACGTATTGTTTCATTTGTCTGAATGAACTTTTTCAGTCTAACAGGTAATTTTTTTTGTCAGCTTACCTGAGAAAAATGCTGCAAAGTGTAGAAATATTATGGGATATGTTCTCACACTGGACAGATGCTTCGACTACATGTCTTTTCACATTAGAAGTTGATGACGGCAGACATAATTTGCTCAGAAATGTCCGATTTCATTCTCAGACGTTTATATTCCTGTAAATAATCCCACGAGGTGCCTGACGTGCACACTCCTCTGCACCAGGGCTGCTGGTTTTTGTTATGCCAGAGTGCACAGTGCATCGTGGGTAATGTCGTGTGAAGTAGGTGTAGTGCCGGGAAACTGAGGACGGTGACTGTTGCAGGACCTCACATAATCTGAACCAGTTCAAGTTGTTTTATTCACAAATACCTTTTCCTTCAGTTCAACGTTCATAGAAAAACGAACGTGTTCAGTAAGAGCGTTCTTTTAAACTCGTTTGTGCATCTTTAGCAGGGTTGCGTCTGTTCCACCGGAGCTTTCTCTGGTCCATCCACACGGGGGGGAAACTCGTTCCCAACTTACGGCACTCCTTTTTATAGAGTTACTACGGAAAATACAGATTGTTCCTCAAAATCTATCAATATTAAGGTCCTAATCCTGCTTTTTGTTGTTTATATCAAAGAAACAAGGCTGACGGCTGGTAATTCACCATCACATTTTAATCAGTTCCCTCTGTGTTTTAAAGGGAAGGCATGTTCACACAGCTCTGAAATTCATACTGCTGACTTGTTTCCTTATAAAAAATGAATCCTGAAATTTTGATATGAGATTTTATTACATGAATGTTTAAGTTGGGAGTGAAAATATTTCTTTTGTGTTTTTAAAACCAAAAGTTACTGAAGTTTTATAGCAAGTCTTTTCATATAGAAGTGTGCAACACACTACTTTTGAATTCATCTTTGAATTTAGTGCGTAACCGTGTGATTAATTGCAGAAGATCATGCACTTAATCGTAAAGATGATGGCAGTAGTAACGTAGAGGTAAATGGACTTGCAGCTGATGATATTGTGACTTTATTCAGGCAGGATCTCTGCATGGAAACAGGAAAAACACCTCAACAAATGGCACATTCTTCTTGCTGTTTAACATCCAGAGAGTTTACTTTTCTTTACAAGGCAAAGCTAATCCAGCTGTAAACTGTAGCTGGGACCTTGGTTGTTTATCGGACAGCTTTAATTTTCTAGCACCTTTCCTGGTCGTCTTGTTGGCTCCTCTCAGCCAGACTACATGAACTGCTGTACTTTGTACTAAGCCGAGCTGCTGGCGCATTCAGGTAATTTGAAGAAAATGGAAGATTTCCTTGCACATATCAGCTGCCTAGTTACTGGTGATGTCACTCTCTGTTAATGGTGAGCCAACAGGAAGGAAGTCGGGAGACGGGACGGGTTTCTTTCTCAATGGGCTGTTGTTTTTCCACCCAGTCAGCTCAATGGACTCGAAGCAGCTCGGCTTTGTTTAAAAAAAAAAAGTGACAGCCGTGTGTTTTTAAGATTACACAGTGGTTTTGGGAAATAAAATCACTACCCAGACAGAAGGCGTGCTGTGATCTGGTTCAAGTAGAAAGAGGAGATTTGTGAAAGCTAGCGTTGGATTTGATTGTGTATTTCTGTGTCAGACTTGGAGGTTTTTGATTTTAAGTTCAGCTTCTACTGGAATTAAAGTAATAGATTACTGTAGACATGTACTGTAAAGAGTTTAGAGCAGCAAAGTCATGCAAGCTGTCTCAGTTGGGGGTAGTAATTCAACTCTCACTTCTTTCTTTTCGTTCCCTCTTGAGGCCAAGAAGGTAATTTTGATTTCCCAAATAAGTGTGAAGGCCAGCTTGTTCCAGAAGAAATCTTCCTTTAAAGCAAATGCCGGTGCAGCTGTGATGGTTTATCCTTGTGTGACCTGCTGCTCAGGGACTCATTAACCTTCAATGTTTAAGGACAAAAAGATCACGAGGGAGGAGGAGCCGCTAGACCAAATATTGTCTGGGGAATGGTGTCGAAGTTTTCCTGATCCCTCTGTAAACCACAAGTGTGCAGGCAGATCAGAACAGCTGGCTTTAATTTGCTTCTTTTTTCTCATTGAAATTTAATTTGGCATGTTTTTATCCTAACAAAGATCACGTTTCCCATGAAATCTCCTCATCCCTGAAGAATGCAACACATTGCTACATATCTCCGCTGTCAGGCTTTGTCCTTTTTGGTATGCTAATTATTTAATGTAACATGAAATCCTTCCCCATCTTAGATCTAATGATGGTTTTCTCCAGTCTTGAGATTATCCTGAAATATATTTGACCCCCGACAACACGGGCAAGCGTTCATTGTTGACTCCGTTGAACCCCTGTAATGTTTTAATGATGAGCTAAAGCAAAAGGAGGCGATGTGCTGATGAACCGCAGCCTGGAGCTTGAGAGCATTCATACATCTTGTTTGAGTTCGTCCTATTGTCTCGGGACTCGGCCGTTAAAATGTTTTCCGACCCCTTTTCGAATCTTTCTTAAGTGGATTCAGTTTCTTTTCTTCCTCATCAATCAACGCCCAATTCTCCTCAACGACAGAAAAACAAGTTTGTTTTCTTGGAGGTTTTTTTTTTTTTTTTTTTGGGAAGTTCAAAAGACTTGAATATTTAGACGCTTAGCTTTGAGTTATTACTCAAGTCTTCCCCGGAGAGATCCGACAAGCTTGGCACACGATTTCTTTGGAAATTTGTCGTATTATCCTTGTCGAGGACGTTCAAGATCAGTTTGATGGGGAGTGATGGTGCAAAGCCGTTCACTCCGAAGATGCTCTGCCGAGATGAAAATATAAACATTTTTTACATGTTGGAAGCATTTTTTGTTTCTGCATCAATCAAGATCTTCTTTTAAATTCGTAAACATCTATTTAATCAGTTTAAAATCCCATTGAGATGGAGATGTCTCTTACGAGGCCGACCTGGCCCAGAGGTTCAAAGCTTGTTACATGTTTTAAAGGGCAAGTAGTTGAGATCATGGTTGAACCATTGAAATCATGGGCACTCTTAAGATTTCCGCTGTCTGGTTCAGTCTGGACTCCCGGTACATTTTTAATGATAAATATCACAAATAATGTTTGTTGGTTCTGATGAAAACAAAGACTGATGAGTTGGAGTCAATCCATGAGGAGTGTTGTATATCACTGACAACCAGTGGGTGTTCCTACCTACAGGGACCCTTGACCTTGGCGTACAAGTCACAATGGTGAGTGAGACGATTACAACCAGTAATAGATCTTAAAGCACAATAATTAGAGACTGCAAACAGTGTCTCAGCCCCCATTATTAGCTACAGTTCAACTGAATGAACCTTTTTAGGAACCTAGGTCTTTTGGGAAACTAAACAGAAATATTTCACTTTTGAAAACATTCCAGGTGTAACGTATCTAAACCAAAGTTAATAAAATCTGTTAACTTTACTTTGTACTTCAGGAATAGTTAACGCAGGTTCCAATGTGTACTGGTCTCACGGATCCGTCTCGCCAGGATGAGATGACGTCTTCCGTTGGAGTTGAATTCTGGGTCCATTGCTTGGCTTTGCCACAGAAAGTTGCAACTAGTTCAGCTGTAACAAGAGGCGCCAGCAAATCAGATGGCCTGACCAATCATGTGTCAGATCTTCTGATTGTTGCTACATTTCTAAGCTTCAGGCCCGCCCACCGTTTATTGGTCCTGCATCATTTTGATGTGAATCTCACCCGACTGTTTCGATTACAAACGAGGTTAAAATTCAGACATCCATGTCTCCTTCGGATGGATGGATGGATGGATGGATGGATGGATAGATTGATAGATACTTTATTGATCCCAAGGGAAATTGTACTTTAGTCATGAAAACAAAGCAGTGAATAAAACCGTAACGTGTTAATCTGATTGTTTCACAGCGTGGTGTTCTGATGTACAAATAAAAACACTCGCAACTCCAACAGAGCTTTAACATGAACCTGGTTTTAGTTGACGGAGCTAAAGACCAGTGCCGAGGCCCAATTTGCCTAATCTACCCTGTACTTTAGACCGAGGTGAAAATGCAAAACAACCAGGCCTGAAATAACGTTGACTTTAAAAATGACCCTCAGGTGCTAAAGTTTCAGGTGCTTTTGCTCTACATGTACTTATAGAACCCCCCCCCCTCCAGGATGGAGATGCCATCACCATGCTTGACTGCAGAGATGGGTTTAATAAGGCGAAGCTGTGCTTGGCTTTGTCCGACGTCCCTCTGAATTTAGTGTAAGAACAGAGGGTTTTTGCTTCTTATGGTCTGAGGTTTGCTTTTGGTAAAGTCCCGATAGATAAAAGAGGAATAGTTTCCGACGACTCAGCATTACAAAGTCCTCTGGTCAAAATATGATTCACCAGTCCTTAATCCTTTTTTTGTTTTCTTCTTTTTTGTTCATGATAAAAAAAAACGATTCTTAACCATTTTTTTAAGGAAATTTGGGTTTTCAGAAAGAGGATCTCCTAGCACTGATACCATCGTAGCTCTTTTCCCTTCGTTTGCACATTCGTTAGCGGAAGATGTTTGAGTCAAATGCATTTTTAGAAAAGCAGTAAACTTGGCACACAGACCAATTTATTTGCTTTTTTCTTGATTTGCTGGGTTTATGATTTGTTTTATGAGGCCGATTTTGCTGCACTGGCTGTTGTTACTGCTGACAATTTAATCTGTGCAAGTTTACTACTTGGTTTATTACTGACGGTCATTTTTATTGCCTATAATGTGTTTATTGCCATAGTTGTATTGACTTTTCATCCTGTGTACTCTGCTGTGGTGGGCAGATGACTGGTTAACTTCTTAACTCGTGACCAGAAAACTGGTTATAAGGATTGACTGTGAGCATTTTTTAAATTTGCATGCAAGGTTGCATGTCACTGAAACAGGAGAGAAGAAATGTGGACTGAAGTTGAGCATGTTGTTAATTGAAATGAGCTTTTTCTAACTTTTATGTAACATGAACTTTTTTATAACAATGTTTTCTGAAGAAGGTGGGTTGTCTAGGGGTCGCTTAAGGACATTTTAAAGCCCCATAATTTCACAACAGCTGCCAATCTGTTACGGCCCTGCCTCTGTTGTCGTAAACATTCCTCTTATATCCGTACATGGATGAGGGGATTTGCTCGGCTATTCTTCCTTTTACCATCATTACGTGCCACCCTGCACATTTATTTATATGCATG
>JAOXYM010000005.1:20619382-20641625 GCA_028567055.1 Leptatherina wallacei
TTATCCTGCTGGAAGTAGCCATCAGAAGATGCTCCACTGTGCTCATAAAGGGATGGACATGGTCAGTAACAATACTCTGAAGAAGTGGCTTGTGGCTCAGGTGATCGTTCACCCCTCCAAACATACCTTTATTTGCTCATTATAGATAAAATGTTGGATTTTTACCTTCATCAATTTGCAGGCTTTGTTTCCAAAATGCTTCTTTAGATGTTTGTTTACAAACTTTTGATGATTGATTTTGAAGAAAAGGATCAAGAAAGGTTTTTTCTCTAATGATTGCCGGTGTGACTGCACCTTTAATTCAAAATCTGCTGAATCTTTCTGAAGGTTTCCAGTCAAATGGGGTTCTGTGTCTTTTCCTGTAAAAATTTTTGCATTCTTCCAGTCTCAATTTAAAATCACATCTCTAAACGGGAAGAGATATCATCTGGTAATATGTCATGTGCTTTTTTTTATTTGAATTTTTAGCCTCTTTAAATTAGAAAAGTTAGCTGACCGTTGGGCCAAAGTCTGTGATTCAGTGTTTATAAAGCTTTTAAATATGCATCATTTCTTTCTTCTCAGCTCTAACAAGTTAATTAAAGACAGAGACAAGGTGCTGGAGCGAGGCTCATTTTTCCACTGGGGAGTTTCATGTCCAAGACCAGCCCCCTTTTTTTTCTTGTGAAAGAAATTACATAACATGTATTAAATTCTTTCTATCTTGTTTCATTAATTATGTTTAATTAAGCTTTATTTAAGTTTGAATAAAGTCTCCTGCTTCACTGCAGTCTAAACATGTGCTACCCCAGTTCTAAGAAACTTTGGACTCAGTTGCTGGAGTTTTAGGAGGAATGTCATCCCATTCTGGTCTGATGCAGGATTCTAGCTGCTCTCCAGTCCTGGACCTTCATCATGATGCTCCAGATGTTTAGTCCTGGCTGCAGGTCTGGACTGCAGACAGGCCAGTTCTCCTGTTGTGATGGATGCAGTATGTGGTTCAGCATCGTCTTGCTGAAACCTGAAAGAGACGTTGTCTGGATGGGAGCAGATGTTGCTCTAAAACCTCCATGAACTTCTCAGCATTGATGGAGCTTCACAGATGGGGAAGCTGCCAACGCCATAGGCACTAATGCATCCCCATACCATCAGATATGCAGGCTTTTGAACTTCACTGATAACAAGCTCGATGGTCCCCGTCCTCTTTAGTCTCCAGGACATTGTGTGCATAGTTTCCAAAAATGAATTTCCGATTTTGATTAATCTGACCACAGAGCATTTTAGATAAGCTTTGGCTTCAGAGAAGACAGCAGCCTTTCTGGATCATGTTCACATCTGGCTTCTTCTTTACATGATAGAGCTTCAATCTGCATCTGTGGATTTCAGGGTGAACTGTGTTCACAGACTGATTTCTGGAAGTCTTCCTGAGTCCATGCGGGATTTCCAGTAGAGAATCATATCTGTTTTTAACCCAGCATCCAGTTTTGACCTTCAGCCTTGTCCCCAGCACACAGAGATTCCTTCGGAATCTTTTGATAATATTAGACACTGTAGTTTTTTTTCACAGTCTTTATAATTCTACATTGAGAAACATTTTCTGAACTACTTCCACCATCTTTTCACAGTTTATCTCTGCCCATCTTCACACCTGAGAGGCTCTGCTTCTCTGAAATGCTCTTCTTATACCCAGCCGTGTTACTGGCCTGTGGCCATTTAATGGTCAAATTCTCCTCCAGTTGTTTTGATTTGTGCCAATTTTCCAGCTTTTTGTTGCCCCTGTTCCAACTTTTTAGAGATGTGTTGCTACCATCAGATTCACAATGAGCTCATATTTTCTATAAAATGGTAAAATATCTTAGTTTCAACATCTGATATGCCGTCTATGCTCTGCTGGGAAAAAATACGAGTTTATGACATTAGCATATTATTACATTCTGTCTCTATACACATTTTATAAAGCATCCCAACTTTTCTTGAATTCGGTTTGTAATGAAGCATGTTGAAGATGTAAATGAGATGTATAAAACTGGGTGAGGCTGTTTTAGTCCAATTAAGTATAAGGATATTAACTTAAACTCATATATATTGTTTTTGGTCTCCCAGCTCCTACCTTTCAGACTGGAACATGGGTCCATTTGGAGGATTGATCACTCCCACTTCATGCATCTGTTGAACTTGGCCTCACATATCTTTACTCATTAACAGAAGTCATTGGTATTTCTTGAACGCTGAGGGAAGATTAACAGCCAACAAATCATATTTCAGCATTTCCCATGAATAGTTTATTGACGGTGATCTGCTACAATCTAAAATTTACATCCATGTTAATCGTCTCCAGGTTAGTACTGCATTTTTAAGTTGAGTCACAGCCTGTCTCTACTTGCAGGTTGGATTTTTGGCGGCTCAAAATCATTCATATGGATCTCCAAAGTATGAGGAATCCATGCTTTGCAAAGGCTCCAGATGCACCATCCCTGCAGCTGTAGATGGTAGCTCTGCTCTGCAGCAGGTGGGCTCGTCAACTCTTCAGTCTAAGAAGTTGGTTGGAGAGCATCCAGGTGAATGCATCACTTAGATAATAACGGTATTAAGATGTAGGAAATGCTATTCATGACGTTTTTTAATCATCAGTTTTTGACCAGTCTCTCCTAAAGTTCTTGACAAATCTTTCGGCCTTCACTGTAGATCAGAAGAAGGATTCCTCATTGCTTATTAAACCAGCATATATTGCAAATGTTCACATACGCAGAGAAAGTTCAGATATTTGTTTATTTTCTTAGCAACACTGTGCTACACATATTCACAGCTACGTATAAAACTGTTCAGTACAAACAAAGCTCTTAAACATTCAATGCAAACAGGTTTTTTTTTCTTTTTGTTCTTTCTTTTTTTTGCAGCTGGGCTGGGAAATCACGCCGTTACAATATGACTAGGCATGTTACTTATCATCATGATTTTGGTGATGTTTATCCTGGATAGAAATCCACAGATTGAGTCTCAAGTTCACAGAAGGAGAGCAAAGTCTGTATGGATGATGTGATGGAGTGTTAACCATGAAGGAGAAGCTAAAATGGGATTTAACTTCCATTTAGTGCTTCTGGCTGAACGATGAACGTTTTTAAAGCTTCACCAATAAGCATAAATTTAACTTAACTTTTCATGAAGTACACTACATAAACCTTCATATCGGAACAACGGTGCCAAAGTGTGTATATATATATATATATGTGTGTGTGTATGCGTGTGTGCCTAATCCTTTTCTGTTGAGAAAACATATTGTGGGTTGAGTGTACAGGCTCAGAAAGGTGTGTTTTATTTGTTTAACCTCATTGTCTTAATTATCCTTGTGAAACAAAGCCTTTTAAAAAACATACAAGTGCACACACACACAAACACACACACTCTGCCTGACCACTGACAACAACCAGACGGCAGAGGGAGGCTGGACAACGTGGATTAATGAGTGTGTGTGTCAGAGTTTGTTTGTCTCTCCGTGCTGGATGTGACACCGGATGATGTGTGTGTCTGTGCAGCACAGGCTAGTCTGAATGTAGTGTTAGGTGATGTGTGTGTGTCTTTAATGTGCATACATGTGCACATACCAGAGAGGGAAGTGTGTAGGGGTTGAGTCTGTGCAAGGCGGTGCATGGCTTATGTCTGCAAATATCTTGCGGCTTCCAAATCTTTCTTTATGCGTCTGCAGCTTTTTTCTTTATCTGGTCAGTGTTTACCTAAACTTACTACTTTTTCTGTCTTAGCTTGACATCCGCTGAGAGACTCCAAATTTGCAGCATATGGTTTTTTTCTGACCTCAGCATGTGTTTGCGGGCGTATAAAGGTGTTTCTTGGTGGCTGGTAGCCATATGCAATTAGCTTGTTGTGTTTCTGGTTAGTCTCAGTCCTGATAGATGGAATAAGCTCTGTTTCTGGTTAACAACTAAGTTATCTCTGTCACTTTATACAATAAAACTGAGAAGGAATGAAGTGGATGGTGGTTGCATCGTGAAAGAAATATTCTACAGTGTGAAACAGGATTCCTGCTTTCAGCTGGACCTTAATTTAGCACAGAAACCAAAACCAACACTGATTTGACATGTTTGGAAAAATACTTTCTAATTGCTTCTGTCAGTTAGGAGGGAGGAAAAACATAACCTCATAGTTAAATATGAAGCTACATATATAAAAGGGACAGCTTTAGCTTTATGCTACAAGTCGAATCAGGGAGGAAAAAGCTAGCTTGGCTCTATAATTCAGGGGTGTTTCGACGAAATAAATAACCTGTTGATGCTAATTTAGAAAGAAAATGGTCACTACCGAGCACAATGAAACTTATTACATTAAGGCCTCACAAGTTTGAAGGCAAATCTCCACTGAGTTTGATGAGTGTTCCCAACATTAGCATCAGATTTGCTCATATGATCATATGTCATCTCCCGCTTTCTCTGTGGAAATCTAAATGAAGGCATTAGCATGAGAAGGATAGAGACCATTTTTAACAAAATCAAGTAATTTTAATAACAAATTTGACTGACTTCTACAAACCCCTACCGCACAAGCCTGGCTCTGTGCAGGACGGGTTTTCCAAACAAATAATTAAACAATTCATGCTAGTTTAGAAAAAAACGGTCAAAGATTAGCACAAATATGTAAACGAGATCAGGGCCCTCAGAGTTTGTTGTGTCTAAGATTAGCTGTGCTAGAACTAGCAACCATTTCCCCCTGGTTGGTCAAACTTTGTTTTAGTCAAAATCAGCACTTTACAGTAATAAAATCTAAATAACTGATTCAACTGACAAGTATATCTGGTGCTAATTAGCAGGTAGCCTATAGCATAATTCAATCACTAAATCACCCAGTCAAGGTAAATCCTTGTCCAAAAGTAACAAACTCCTCCACAATGCTCGCCCTTTCCTCCCCTGTTCACTCTCTATTTCAAGTATAGCTCTGACACTTGGTTTTAGTTTAAAAAATAACAAAGATATATATATATATATATATGTATATATATATACACATTGAATACATTAAAATGTATTCAAATATTTGTATTTATCCAAATATCAAACCAATTGTTGGTTTAGTTTCTGTGCTAAATATATCTTACTACTAAAGCCCAAACCACCTGCCCTCCATTAATCTGGGAAGTAAAGAGGTGGAGGGAGACTTGATATGAAAATGCTCTGTTTGGATGGCCATTTGGAGCAGTAAATGACCATGTAGCAGCACCAAAACATGCAGACAGAGTCAAACGGTGGAGCTGTGGGCCTAAGTCAACAGTTTGATATCTTTTGTACCTTCTTATCTCCAGTGGACCTTTAAAATACCACCTTTTGTTTACTTGAGACTCAAATGGTTTTGAAGTTGGTGTACTTCAACATAGAAGTCCAACTGATAGGTTGCAACATAGATGTTAACGTAGAGTTAAAAGAGTCACCAGGTCATCAAACAACGGTTCATCCATGATCTCTGTGAGTGTTTGTGATTGTGAAACTATTTCTACAAGCACTACATCTGTCATCACGTTCTCGTATGTCTGTTGTTTTGCAGTCGGTTGCTTAACTGATCCTCAAAATAAAACACAAATGCAGCTTCACAGGTTAGACGAGAAATACAAAAGATAGAACTGCTTATGTGAAAAAGGGAGGAAGAATCGTAGGTAGTGAAAGAGAGACCGGACAAGCTGCATGCCACCCTCAGCCTCACTGTTCTTTTTTTTTTCTTTTTTTATCTTCCTTTACTGGGCTCATTCTCATAGGCCTTTACATGACTTCTCCCTCTCCCTCCTTCTTTTTTTCATTCCTCCTCTTCTTGCAGAGTCTTGTTCGGAAAGCTCTCGCCTCTTCCCAGTTTGTTACAGTATTTGTTCGAGAAAAGGCACTTCTTTTCCTCCGCTAAAAGTTTGCATAAAAATCCACAGTTGTAGAGTTGCGAAAAGACGGTCCACAGAGAGCCCGAGTGGTTTTAAGTCCAGTCAAGGTAAAAATACATATGAATTAGTTTAAAAATCACCACAGGTCGTCATCGTCTAAGTCTCATTCTCAGCCATACGTATGTACAGTACTCTCATGGCACGCTTCGAAAAGTTACGCTCCACCTCTTCTTCTTTTTTTTTTGTTTTTTTGCTTTGGTTTGATCATTACATTTTCTCCTGCTGCCGTTCAACAGTCCTTCCTCCCATCTTCGATGCAGAGGATCAATGTGTACATTCTTTGGCTCGGAAATCCACAAGTTCGAAAAAAAAAAAGGTGAAAAAAAAAGGAGAAACATTGAGATTGAAGGGTAAATTTGGGACGTAGACTTGGATAGGTGGGTGCTCAATTTTTACTGGTTTTAGGGAGGATCTCGTCTAAAAAACGAAGGGTCCTGATTGTTTCTCCGTGGCTTGCTTTTTAAAAAAATCCGAACAAAAACCCAAAGTGTAAATTAAAGTTCTCACATTAATGATTGCACATGAATCTCTATAATCTTGTTCTTCTCTTTATGGAAAACAGAAGAGACAAATCCCCTCTTTTCTTTTCCCTTTCGCCCCATCCTCTTGCAGCGTTCTTCGTTAAAGCTACTCTTTAGAAACCCCAAAAAACTTCCAGCCTTAAACGCATCTGTCCAAGCGTTCCAAGATCCAGGCCCACAATCGATATTTAAAAGGCCCCCCAGTCTCTTTGTCTCCAACCCATCTGTTTATCCATCTTTAGTCCTTTTTTTTTTGCATCTTCTCCCATCCCTTTCTCTCTCAGAGCTCTCAGAGGTCCAAACGGAAGGCGCCGAAGTAGCTGGAGGAGTCATCTGTGTTCACCATGGTGGGAGAAGAGACGGAGACAAAGAGCTCGTCACCGGCCCTCAGTTCAAACAGTCCCCCCTGGTAGACGGAGTGGAGGGCGTACTCGGCATCTGGAGCCCAGCACTTGGTTCCCACCCCCTTCAGAAGCTGGAAGAACAAGACAAAAAGTTAAGAATGAGAAGAGGAAGTTATCTAATGGCATCAGACTGGATAAGGTAAAATGTTCTACCTGTATGGGACTTCGGTAGAAGGTTTTCTTGTAGACACACTGCACCAGCTGGTGGCTAATGCTGCGTTGGTCCCCGTCACTTGCTGCTGGGGACGGATACCGAAAATACACCTGGAAGATTGTGGGAGTAAAAGTTAGAAGAAGAATTATGGTGGATACAGGAAACATGTTGCTTTTTGTAACTTCTCTTTTTCTCCACCAATAAGTGTTACGGAAGGAATAATAACAAATATCTTTACTTTTTGTGTTTTAGAGACTATATAGATTGAAGATTGATAGTAAAATCTTAATTAATTACTAGTTAATTAACTAGTAAATAGTTAATTACTAGCATGTGCTACATATTGGAAATATAGAAAAAATATAAGAAATCAATCAATTATCAAATGAAGAATTAAAAGAAAAAATTTAAATGAATGAATTAAAACCTTAATATGCTTATATGTGGGGAAATAGATGGAAATCTTGGTGAAGATCCAGACTTGGGATTGTCTTGCTGAAACCTGCAAGGCCTTCCCTGAAAGACACGTTGTCTGGATGGCAGCATACTTGTATCTATCTCTCCTTTACTCTGCAGGACAGGTGGTGGTTTCCCCCCAAAAAAGTCTTTTTTTCACTTTGCCTCAGACCATTTTAAATGAGCTTTGATCCAGAGAAGATGGGGACATTTCTAGATCGGGACATTTCTAGCCTGACAGAGCTTTAACCTGCATTTGTGGATTGTACAACAGTGATTTATGGAAGTGTTCCTGTGCCCATGCCCAGAATGATATCTGTTTTCAATGCAGTGTTGCCTGAGGACCCAAATTATAAATTCAGAGATACGGCTTTGTCCCCGGTGTACAGAGATTCCTTTTAATTCTCTGAATGTTTTCATTATACACTGTAGGTGATGGAATCTTCAAGGTCATAATTGAAGATTGAAGTTGAAGAACATTTTATCTGAAACTGTTCCACAATTTTCGGATGAAATTTGTCACAGATTGGTGAACCTCTCTGCCTCTGAAATTAACTTTTTATATCTATTCATGTTACTGACCAGTTGCTATTTAACCTAATAAGCTGTCAAGAGCGTTTTATGTACATTTTATAGTGTCCAAAATAGTTTTGGGAATTGGGTTTGAATGAGAATATCTTTCTGATGTTTGCATCCTTTATTCCTTGTTTCTACTTTCAAATGAAATTCATAGCTGGATCACCTGTGAGTACAGGTAGTACCGCCCATCCTGAGGCACTCGCAGCCTCCCGTTGGTCAGGGTCATGTTGTGAAGGTGAGCTCCAAAGCTCTGATTGGCCCATGAGTGGACCACGTGACGACAGGACTGGTGGAGACCATCCGTGGAGACCTGGTAGGGAGGGTACCCTGCAGGTGAAAATGAGGAGGAATAAAGTGTTATACCATGAACTACAACAAATCCTCTACTGTTGAACAAAATACAGAAGCAGTGATGAAATACTGTCTTTGACCCAAGAGCAGCACTCCTCTTATTCGAGTTCGAGAGCTGCCAGACTTGAGCAACGAGATGCATTATTCCCTGAAGGTTTGTCAATGATGAGAAACTTCTGAGAATGCAGACAGGCTGGATTTATGGGACATTTTTTAACATGATACTGACTCCTCATAGGGGACTTATAGATCCACTTGTTCTCAATGTAGTACCTGCTTTAAAAACGGTTCTGTGCAATAGATCAGCACCCATGGAAAAAGGCATTCACGAGTTTTTTTTTTTACGAGGATCATCCATAATTATACTCATCCATTGTTCGTATTGTACTCGGATACATGCATATCTGCGCATTATAAAGGAAAAGTAGGACCTAACGGTATTCCTATAACCATTTTTAGGACCTTTCTTTAAAATTTCTTTTGCGATGTATCTTGCTTGTGTCATGCCCGTTTCCTGCATGTTTGTGCGGGGCAGTACAGCAGCTAGGCTAACATGCTATTGTTCTGCGAGATAAGTTCTTCGAAAATCATCAGAGGTCATCAAGTCTCTCGCCGCTGCACTTCCTTATGAGAAATCCAGACTGAATGTGTGAACCTCGCCCTCTCTCTCTTCCTTCTTCCCTCACAAGTGTTCACACACACACACACACACACACATGGACACATCAGTTCCTCGCCCTTTGTCAACTCAGTGGAAATAACATCAGGCGGCCTTTTTCCAGATTGTCGACACCCTTCGACTTGCACGCCAGTTTCAGATGAAACAATGCAAAAGTCTGGATAACAGTCGTGAAAAACCCCTTCCAACTTTAAATTCCTTGTTTTACAGCACACATACGCTGTTTATCTCATAAATATTTGTTTTACTGCCATGTACATTCACTGATTAAGCCTCTAGGTGCACGAAACACACACACACACACAGGGGGGGGGGGAGTTGTTTGTGGGAACGGTTTGGATAGAGACGCATGATTATCAAAATATGGAAAAACTGAACACAAAAAGTGCGGAGAAAATGACCAAAGTCCTTTGTTCTTGTTCATTCCAAGTTCCTCTGATCAGAACCTGACCATGAAATAAGCGGTCAGCTGAGCTGTCCGTCCCCCCCCCCCTCCCCGCTCTCCACGTGTTACCAGATGTTGGCCAACTCTTTTATGACTAGAAAAAGACGAATAAATCGTGCCATGTTCTGTCAACCACGTGTCGTGGAGGACGTGGAGCTCGGGGGGGGAAAAACGACCTGACAAAACGAATACAGATAAAAACTGTCTAATAGAAAAAAAGGGTTTAAAATTGTTTCACGTAGATTTAATCTAAGGCGTGTTAAAGCTGCTTTTTTCCATATATTCTCGCAGGGAACTAAAGTATTCGGTATTTAAGAGATCCTAAAATTGTATCAAAGGGTTTTTTTTTGGAAAAATAACAAGATATAAGCCATTTAAAGAGGTCCTTGTGTTTTCACAACAGCTGCTCCCGTTTTAGAGTCTGTTAGTCTCTTTTTCACTGTCAGGAATACAATCACTAATACTTTGTGACATTGTTTTCCTCTGCTCAGCTGTGATATCTGTCATTGCTCTTCTTGGAAAGTAAAGCAGCATGCTGTTTGTTCCTGCAGATCAGATGTAGGCACCGTTTAAACAGACAGGTTGGCATTTAGCATCTTTGTTTTTATAAATCTAATTTATGGTTTTTATTGCTGAACACATGCAAAACATAACATTCAAGATATTTAGTTGCAAAGTTTGGACGTAACGCTCAGTTTTCATTCACTTTCTAAAGGATTCCCACGACCGGGAGAGTCGATGTTTGACACAAAGATGCCTCACCTTGAGGGCTGGAGTCTCTGAGAGTCAGGTGGGCAGATGGTCTCTGGGACACGGAGCCCGCGAACTTTGAGTTGTTGAAAGATCGAGGCATCGTTCTCGCCTCTAAAGGAGAAAAGAAATCAGAAAATGTCCAAAACAATGATAGGGATTAATTTGTACATGTGTGAGACAGAGAATAAAAAACAAGATGCTTACCGATGAAGGTTTGTTTGGAGATGATGTTCTCTGTCACCTGAAAGAAGAGAAGACACAGGTAAGCAAACATGTGGAAAAAGAATAAATAAATCAGTTATTATTATTGCCATTTCTTTGATTTCATTATACATTAAGTTTATAGTTTTATCGGGTGTATATAAGGCAGATTTTAGCACAGCAGGGTTATACTGTCTTTGTTACAAACCTCTGTGCTGTCATGGACAACTGAACATGGGCCATGTTAACCCGTTGGTACCATATGTCCCATATATGTATTTCACTCTAACTTCCAAGTACCTACACATCATATAATCATAACTGTAGATACCGTAAACACTTATTTCTGACCAGCTGCCAATGCAATTTATCTTTGAAGCCATACTGTACTCAGCTGGCAGATGATACTGGAACAAAAACTGTCCTTTTACATCAGCAAGGGTCCAGTAAAAGTAGTCCAGTAGAATAATTGGTCCACAACAAGTCTTTTGTCCATAAAAAACTGTTTTAATATTAAAGGATTTCAAGGGATTAAGAGATGAACAAAATGACAGACAGAAAAAACTACCCAGAATCCATTGGAAGGTAAAGTATAAAATCTGCAAATTCAATTGAAAAAAGCTCAAATATGATACAACAAATGTTAAATCTGAAAATGTCATGTTTTTCGACATGCCATACATGCTCATTTTGAAACCAGTGCAACCAATAAGTTAAGATTATTTGCCAAAATTTAATTTTCAAAACACAATTATTGTGGCCGAGAAAACTTAAAGAAAATATATT
Organism: Leptatherina wallacei; assembly: GCA_028567055.1. Taxonomy (NCBI): domain Eukaryota; kingdom Metazoa; phylum Chordata; class Actinopteri; order Atheriniformes; family Atherinidae; genus Leptatherina; species Leptatherina wallacei. Next base: position 20,630,620 of record JAOXYM010000005.1, read on the forward strand.
TCTATCCAATTAATTAATTGTTCTGCAGATTCTCTTTTGTTCCTTATTTTTGCTAATTGAATTACATGAATATACCTGAAGTAATAAATAAATAAAAAAAGGTACAAAATTCAATACTTTTTTGATTTTTATCAGCTGAAATTAACTTTTCTAATGTAACATGCATGTCAATATGATACTGATATTTTATTCCATTAATATAATTATCATTAAAACTGGTGTATTGCAGGAGTCAATGACCAAGGAAGACTTTATTAATATAATACTTAATATATCTAAAAAAAAATGTATAATAAACAAAATGATTAAATGAATCAAATAGTAATAAAGATTTCAGCATTTCATATTATTATACAACAAAATATTTTCAGTTAAAGCTCCAACACACAACCTAAGAAAATTAGCAGCTTGTTAATCTTTTCATTTGAGAAAAACTGACCATAAATCCCTAAAATATAATTCAATTTAACTATAAATCAATGATAATTGTCCACAAAACTGTGTTGAAAAAAATAGTTTTTTATTTACAGCTATGTATAAGTACTTATATAAGTACACGCAGATGTAATTTCCCACTCTCACACACTCATATTGCAACAGTGTTTGTGGCATTGACTACTGCTCCTTGTCCCAACATCTTTGGTTTTTCTTCACAGCAGCTCAATCTTAGTCTTCTCCACACACATTTCAATCTTTTTCACTCTGCCTGTTTTCCATTTTCTCCCCTCTTAAATTCTCCAATATGATCCCATTCATTCGTGTTCTCCTCCTCCTTGTAGTGGCCATCATGTGGCCTGAACCCCCATTGGTATGACCTCCCCCCCGCCTAATTAATTTGCAGAGAAACCACAAAATCCAGAATATGTTCAGCTTCACTTGAGTTTCTGAACGTGTTGTGTTATTCTTGGTAAAGGGTCAGTTTCTCCTGCACCGCATACTCAAGACCGCCTGCAAATTGGACCCGATCACTACCCCCACCGTCCTGTGTATATCCTATATACTCCGGGGAGAACCCAACGCAGTAGAGTACGTACGCTCGGCTCGTCTCGGTACACTTAGCGTGCCTGTCTCAGCTTCACGTTCCTCATGTCCTTCGAGCAGAAAATTACCCCCCGCACGCACTCACACATCTCGCACACACTTAAATGAAAGAAAATTGCCAACAGATTTTCTGCCCTGCATGCGGCTGCAGTTGAGCAAAAGAAAAAAGAAGTCTTTCAGAAGCAGAGACCCGCCGTAAGCTTCGAGGCCCCTTTGCAGGTGACCCCAGAACAGCCTATTTTCAATATACAAGTTCAACATGTCTGCTGTGTTTAAGGCTTAAAAGCTCACATAGGAAGCGACTAAGGCGGCTAAGGCGTAAAATCAGCTGTAGCCCCCCTGCTCGCGTAATTTATACTCTTCAAGCGGTGGAAGCTTTCTGCGGCATCCTGAGAGACTTCGGACCATCTGCACATTGAGAGGTGAGCACCGGTGTCATGTAGAGTTATAGTCCGTCCGTTTTCTTCCTCACCGCTTGCATCTGGTTCACATTTCGGGATGAACTGCGTGCAGTTAGATATTATTAGATTTAGTGCGAAGTGTCAAATGTGCTCTAGATTAATTGCAGGCACAAATTTAAAAAGACATAAATGTGAACAGTTGGTGAAGAGATGCGGGCGGCTTTGGAAGAATGGTTTCCTGCAGGAGATTTCCCATTTAGACGTAAGAAAAATAACCCGAAAGTCGCCGCGATGAAATGTGGAATCAACAGAATCTTCTAAGTGAAGTGGTTTTCTGTTAAGTATGATGAATTTTCTCACTTCATAAGGGCTCCTTATTGAGATACACAAGAACAAATGGCTGAAGAGCCGCCTCTGAAGGGAGGGAAATGAGCTGTGATGTTCTTAAAAGGTTGAACGATGACAAAAATACTTTGGTAACTCTAGAATAACCTGATAAGCCTCTTCTTTATGATAAATGTCTAATAAAGAAGACTATTTCTTTTTTTTCACTTTTCTTTTGTTTGGTAATTGCTATTTAGAAATAATTTAGTTCTGCCTCATTTGATCCTAGTTGGCATGTGCAGAGATGTTTACATTTTGTACGATGTGATAGAGTTTTACAGCTTTGTTCTAAACAGAGATTCATATTTATTCTGAAAGTGTTTTTTTTTCCAGACTTGGAGTAAAAAGTCGTAATATTATGAGAATGAAGTTGTAATATTTCAACCAGTTGTTTCTGAAGAGAAAAGTTGTTAAAATGAGGGCCGTGGAGCATTTTTTGTACTTCAGCATAGGTTTCACACACCAGGAGATCCAGCAGAGGGAAATGGCTGGTACCGGTCACCTGCAGGGTTATTGATGGATGCATCAGCTGCTCAGCTGGATTGTTTCTTCTGCAGTCGACGGTTCCAGCCAATTCCCCCCCTCCACAAAAACAGTGATTTCCTACGAGTTCGACTGGTTCTTTCCGCAGAATAGATTTTTTTTTTTTTTTTTGCAGATTCTTCCTGACACATCAGCACCACATTAAGTATTTCCTGGTTTGTGATAACTATGCGGAAGTTCAACTTCACAAAATGCTCCACAGCCCTCGTTTCAACAACTCTCCTCTACTAAAATAAACTGGTGAAAATATTACATTATCCTCGTAAAATTATGAATTTTTTCTTGTAAAATGACGACTTTTTCTTGCAAGAGCGCAACTTTATTCTCAAAGTCTGTGAAAAAATAGTTTTGTTAATCCTTATTTGCTTAATTTTTTTTCCATTTATGCAACGTACCATCTGGATTTATTCTCAACACATATACTGATATTTACACTCCATTACTATGACTGTAAAAAGTATTCAAATAGACCTTGTGGTCGCAGAGATATTCTCATTTATGCAAATTTTGAACATAGGCTTAAAAAAATAAGCACCCTTAAAGGTTTATTCTACCCATTAAAAGGGATAATTCCAGCTAATAAAGCAGGGTTATGGCAGTCTGCAAACCTATTGACAAGATTATAGCTTTTCAATCACCTAATTGACTTTATCAGAAAGATTGGTTTGTGCCGTTTTGCTCCGTAAATCCATATCAGAGCCATATCATTTGGACTAATTGCGGGTTATAGTTTAAGCAAATGGAAAAACACTGGAAAGTTTACGACAAATGTCATCCCGTCCTCAGAAGCACAGGATAAAAAAAAGAAATAAAAAAAAAAAGACCTGAGCAAGCCCAGCTGCTGCATGCTACACAATTAGTTTACTTCCTAATGTTGTAATACTGTATAATGTTTACAATGTTACGCTCCTTTTTTCAGCATGTTGTTTTAATAAAGGATAGTTAATAGAAGGTGGATTAAAAGATAATAAATATTATGAAGATTGGCTGTGTGTGAAAGACTTAAACTGGTGAGCTAAACCATTAAAAACCACTGTCAGCCTACTTGAACATGTACCACCTGCCGGACAGTGATACTGATCCGTTTGTCTCTAAATAAATAAAACACAAAAGCTACCCCAGCAAATTCTCTGAGAAATGGTGAAGAGGTGAATCATGGAGAGAAAATACACGTTTTAATACAAATCCTAATCACTTACCAGGTTCAAGTTTACTCGATTCTAATATATCTGACACCAAATCAGGAAAATGGAGAAAAGGTCAGAGGTTAATGCAGTAACCAGAGAATGGCCCACAGCAGGTTTTAAAGGCAAAAATAAAATATAAAACACATGTGGAAGTCAACTCAGATAAATTTCAACTTCCATCAGTCTGGAACCTTGATATTGTTAATACATGTCGGAGGTTGGGACCAGTCAAACCGCTGCTGAATCATGTAACACTTAGATATTTCCACCAGCCTCAGGCTTTATGAGTCTGAGCCAATTTTTGATTTAGCTTTTATATACCACATAGAAATGGATCTGACAATTATTCTTTCACTTTAACCTACAGAAAAATCATCCAATCTGAATTGAAAGGAATCATAGAGTAGATTCAGCTTATTCAGCCATGAAAATATATTGATGTAATGTTTTTATTCTGTTTTTTAATCAAGCCTCACATGTTCATAGACTCATGAAGGTTGGCAGAAGTGTAAGAAAATAGCTGAAAAAGGAGCTATGATGCTGTGTTGCCGGGATATTTTGACTAAGGCCTGCTACCTGGATTCCTTGAAAGATAGAGTACGTAACTTTCTGACCTTAAAACTCTGCGTTCCGAACTCGTATGATGGCACATTGACATCTATTTCGTGCATTTCTGGAGCAGTTGTTGCCCTGCAGCTGAATACCGCGCTATACAACTGTTTCTTCAGGACGTCACACGCTAGCAATGGGATATAAACACACCGGCCTTTTTTGAACACGTTTCTTCATGTTAGAAGACATTATCAGAGGAAACGAAAGAGAAAAAGGGACAGAGCAAGAAATGAAACAATAGTCAACATCAGACTGATTTTTACTGCCTGGAGAGAGCTCACAGTACAGGTAAGATGCAAGATGGAAGCCAAATTAGCCGTCAATAGGGAGTGTGTCTTCAAAACCTCAGGAAAAATGTAATCATCTCCTTTAAGTTGAAGTTCCTCAGTGTTTTTCACTGCTATGACTTGGTCGTTGTGTTCTAAATCAGGGGTTCCCAAACTTTTTTGAGCCACGACCCCTAAAGATAGCATAAATTGGTGTTTGCGACAGCAATGACCAATTGTATGATATCAGGTGGGTCATCATACAGGATCCTCTAAATATAAGGCTTGAAAACTGTCAGAGTCTTCATAAATATTGAGGATTAATGTGGATTTATGCATTAATGGGATAAAACATTAAGCTAATTTTATAATCATCTCTGCATTAATGTTTTAATTGACAGCAATGATCCAATGTAAAACAGGAAAAGAGGAGCAGCTACAAAAAGGCATTAAATCTTACATGTGATGGGTAAAAAAAAACAACCAAAAACCCCAGCAGAGACAAAGCAGTACGCAGAGCTTTGCTGCTGCAAAGTTCTAGAAATTCTCTATCCAGTGGCCTCTGGGACCGTCCGGGGGGCTGAAACAGCCTCCACATGTTCCTGTGTGGTACAGTTTGTTCCACTGAAAACCACTTTTAGTGAGCTAACAATGAAACACAAACAATTTTCATAATTAAATTGATTTGTTTGGACATCTTGCTTTCATTTGTTCGGATATTAAAAAGTATAATACGGGGTGTGACTGTTGTTCGATAAACACAAAACACATCCAAGTTTTAAAAAAAAATTTAATAAAATCTGACTGAATAGCAAATTACAGCCAGAGCTTTTGCACTCATGGAAATGCTTTGATGAGGTTTTTTCGGAGAGCCATAAATCACAAACGTGTGACCTTGCCAGAGGGTTAATCACAACCTCTTGTCCAATGTGGAGCAAAGGCTAATGGGCTGGTTTTCTGCTCGTTGCCTTTTTCATTGTGAAAAACTACACTCCTGCCCTTGTTGAGGGCGCCGCTTTTGTGTTCAGTAAATCAACATGTCGTCTCTGATGTGACTGCTTTCATAGTTAAAAGTTCACCGCTTACATGACCTTTATGTGAGCCGATGTTGCTTCAACCTACACGAGGTTGTTGTTGTTTGTGTGTATCTTTTGGCTTCAGGGCAGTTGGAAAACATGCTTTCCAGCTGCAATAACAACAACAAATAAGCCCTGAACTCTCCCCTTTCACCCTCTTTAGAACAGAGAAAGAGGAAAATAGCGAGATTACTTCGTGTCAAACTTCGTCTGGCCAAAGCTAAAAAAGTATGAGATTTGATAGACTATGCACAGAGATAGAGTGTAAAATTATAAGTAAATCCTTGGCAGGTTGAATCCACCTCTACTACATGCTTTCTCCTGCTGTTACTGTATGATCACACCCCAAATCACAGACCCCCCAAGAATGTGGGAACCTAAGTTGTGTAAAAAAGACACAATAAAGCAACAAAGGCCAAGATACCTTGACTTTTATCCTCAAGTATGCATCATTACACTAAATCAATAATAAAGTATGTTTCAGTCATTCATCCATTTATTCAAAATGTACATAAAACAGGGCTGTATGTGAAACCGCTTGTTATAAAATGAACTGACATGGTCGATATGAGGCATGCAGTCTTTAGCATGCAACAAAAACTGAAAAAAGTCCTTAATTTTTTACTGATTCTGTATAAATTGAGGATATCAATGGATTGCATGATGTGAAATGCCGCAGTTGCAAGAATAGTTGTTGGAAACAGCAGATGGCAACCCCCCCTCACATTAGTAGTAGATCAAAAAGTGCTACATTTCCAATGAAACAGAAGGTGGTGACATGCATATCGCTTTCAACACAAGTCTGAACTGCTGCAGTCACATTAACGCACGGACGGGCGCAGTCGACATCTGAAATCCGATCAACGATTCAGAGAGAATCAGATTGCTTTATTAATAGATCAGTGAAGACTACCTCCAAACTTTGCTCTTCTAGCTGTAGTCTTTTTCACATCTGAGCTAAATGTACGAGAAAAGAAAAAACAGGACTCTATGAAAACTTGTGATAATAAGTTCTCATCTGATAAATGGTGAAAATAGTGTCCTCATGTGAAGTAAGAGATCGTTTTTCTAGAGTTGGTCACTACTTTGCTGTTACTGTTATGAAACATTCAACAAGCTTAGATACACAACTCACAAAAAAAACTTTGACATTTTCTGTAAATGTCACCCAAAAGTGTCACGAATCCCCAAGATATGACGCTTTTCCCCTCTTTGTCTTCCCCTTTCCCGTTCGTGTATTGTGCTGTCGTCCCGTGGTGTGTACAGGAGGTTAGTCGGCACTGTTGAGGTGAATCAGGCTCATTACACCTTGCCTGCTTATATACCCCAGGCTGATCTTCATTCAACGTAGAACACTGGCTGCTAATACAGTTAGCTCAGTTTCCCGGTCCTGTCAGCTAAACCGATTTCCTGCCTGGGAGCCGATGCCGACTCTCAACTGGAACCTGTCTGGCCACTCTTTACTCCATCTGGACGCCATCTCCTCCTTGGGAGGAGGTGAACTGACGAAAGTTAAATATCCCCAACTTTTTGTGAGTAGTGTATAGAAATGAGGTATTTTCTCTGTTTAACACAACCCTTACTTTCACTGAATGGTAATTTGTCATGTTGTAAGAACACTTTGGCTCTATGAGGACTTAAGTAATATACCTCAGTTTACTTCACAGCCCAATCTTACACACAAATGCCAATAATCGCCCACGCCACATGCCTCTCTCTGCACTGTGGAGAAGCACAAGAACATTAACACAGAAGGGACTGATGAGTTATTAAGGGCTAATGCCAAATTGGATCAATTTTGAGGTTCACCATCTGTGTTAAGTTAGTTAGTGTGTTTGTAATTACCTGTTGGTACTTTCTGCAAAGTATTGCTGAGGCAAACGAGAATGTTTAGTTTTGCAAGAATTTAGTCTCCAGCCAGGAATTTAATCCCAACCTCCTGGTGGTCATTCCAGTTTATCCTGGGGGTAACCTTAATGCAAGGACTGGCAATCAATCCAGCCACTGGAATAATATTTCAAACCTCTACGGTACTACATTAGGTTGGGAATCATGAATGTCCTCATAGAATAACATGGCATTCACTTTACTGGATCATACTGAGATATTTTTATAAAACGTCAATCAAGCAGAACAAACAAATGTAAGACTAAAGAACATTTCTCTCTTCAACATTAATTTTAAGGACCTCTTCTCCAGAGAATACTTGCCTGCGGTCTGATTCCCATCTGTTTCGAATCTTTATGGACCTGTTGAGGTTTACAGTGATACTGTGATGACAAAGATATCCTGTATTTACCCACTAAAGGATCCTGATTAAGCATAAAGGTGACAAGTTGGGTGTGAAAACAGCTTCATACAGCTCTAACAAGGAATCTGTGGTCTTAAATCACTGTTGACCTCCCCCCCACCTTTGCTCCCACCATATCATATAGTCTTGACAAATTTGAGACCCTCAAATTGCACAGTGTATGTCACTTTGTCCATAGAGGACAAAGATACATGACCAGTCAAACGTTTGGACACATTTCTCCATTAAATCTAATACTTTAGGAAAGTTTGTCCAAACTTTGACTGGTCTTGTACATAAAGGGTGGGTTTGGGTTGAAATCGGTAGCTTAGGGCGCATTCACACTGGTGCTGTTTGGTCTGCTTTAAACAAACCCTGGTCCACTTTCAATGCTAGTACGGTTTGTTTGGAGTGTGAACATGGATTTGCACTTGCAAGTGAACCCTGGTGCATTTCACTTGCAGTGTGAAAGCAAAAGAGTCTATCCAGGGAACCAAAGAGAAGGCGTGACATAGCGAAACATACTGGATATCTCGCTGCCTCTCCTGCTGCTCATACCTGACCGATTCTTGTGAAACCTTAAAATATTTGCTAGACGATGTGAAACCATCTGTTTCAAATCGGCTTTGTGATATTCCACGTCCTCTCCCACAGGAAAGGGAGAGCATATGCTCACAGAGGAGGCATGACCAGGTTTATCTCTTCCTTGTAGGACCATGCAGAAATCATGTCAAAAGGTGTTGCAACTCTGTGATCCAAATAATCCCTAAAGGAGAATTTTCAGTCAATGATTTGTGTTATGTAACCCTTCTTTTCCTGTTCAATGCTAATATCAAACTAGCAACTTGACCAAAGGAAATAAGTTTTAAAGTATGCCCATTTTCAGACTTATAGATGTTTAACTTTTTTTAATGTCATTAATGTGCAGTACAAATCAGAGCTTGGTACAGTATAGGGTTAAAACTGCAGAGGCAAAAATCCGAGGTTGGTGGGAAAACAGGGAAAAGCAAAGAGCAAAAGATGACGAGCAATTATGGGAAATAAGAGATGAGGAATGAGGAGAAAAATTTTTTGGGAAAATACAGACAAGTCCGAGTGGACAAGTATGGCGAAAAGAACAGAGGAAGGACTGAAAGAGGAGGATTGAGAGAGGAAAAGGAAGGGAATGAAAGATGGACAAGTATGCACACGAAGACGCGTTTCTTCTGCAGATTAGCAGTAGCTGCAACCCAATACTTTAATATGCTGCTCGACCCCGACAAGCCTGGACTGGACGTGTGTGTTTGAGTGTGTGTCAGCAGTGTGTAGTTCTTTGAGCAACAGTGACAAACTCTTATCAACCCTAAGCTGGTCTAAGGGGCTACTCATTCCTCAATGTCTCAGTGTCTGTTGTCCAGTTTCGGTGCAGAAGAAAGACTGCTAACTAGTACAACAAAAAAAATTGCCCGCCAGATGGTTATGCAGATGTGCTGATAAGAAAGTTAAATTAGCTTCATTTAAAAAAAAAAAAAAAAAAAAGCAGCTTTGTTGGCCGGCTTGGTTACCCTGAGACAAACTAAGCAGTCTGTCATTCTCAGAATTTAGCTCCAAAGTGATAACGCCATAAATCAACAATTTTTACAGATGGGTGTTTTGAAGGCTTCCTTGCATATTTGCTTTAATTTAAACCAAACATATCTGCATCAGAAGTCTGTCTACTTCTGCAATGTCTTGTTTTTCTTCTTTGCAGTCTCTTTCCTTTCTTAAATCACCCTCGAGCCAGAGCAGAAATTTATTTTCGACAGGGTAATACCCATGGAAAATCTGGCCATGCACACATGTGCGCTGATAAAGTTGGTTGTGTTGAATTAAGAGCACATTGTCTATTTTGACTTTGAAGGAGCCTTCCTATTAATCTAGTGCCTAATAATATATGTGCAAAGTTGGGCTCCAACTAATGCTACTGATTTATTTTTCAAGTAATCAATTAGTAGTTTTGTCTATACAATGTCAGTTACCCAGAGCCATTGTTTGGCTTGCAGGTTTATTGCTATGACCCGATGTGCATGCTGGATATCCAGTATCTGTAATAATCAGAAACCAGTGAATGCTTGGAGGTTTATCTTCAGAGATTGGTCAAATAGTTGAATAGTTGTTTTAGTGACAGTTTCAAAACCAGCTTGAAATCTTAAACGTTTGAAACTTAAAAACACCATTAAGGCTCAAATCAAGGTGTGATTGTATCGTCTAAGTCAGGGGTGTCAAACTTGCTTTAGTCCAGGGGCCACATTCAGCATGATTTGATCTAAAGTGGGCCAGACCAGTAAAATAAAAGCATAATAATCTAAAACAAATGCTTCCATAAAGCTAAAATGTCCCATAAAATGGACATATAATCAAAAAGTACTTTTTAGGTACTAGTCATCTGTCAAGACTGCATTTGTTGACTACTTCCTGTTTGAAACTAGCCTATGTCAGGGTGGGATTGCTCAGCATCTCAATAAACCTTAAATCACTTTTATCTTTCAGCATTGGACTTGGGATTCATGCTTTGGATAAATTACTGAGTGTCCAAAAATATTAGCTGTCGGTGTTCTTCTCTCGCATTTTGACTTGTCACTAACCTTTAAAACTTCCACTTTGTTTAATGTAAAAATACATGTAGAAGCTCAACCCTTTTAATCCCAGTCAACATACAGAAATTAATTTTACAGCACAGCCTCAGTTGTAAGATTATGAGGCTAAAATTATGTAAAATGAACGTATCAAGTTTACTTCTACAAATGACAACAGTGACCAAGTATTTTCTCATCTGCATATCATTCTCTCAAGTCTTGGCTTTCAGGAGAAAAAAAAATTATCATTGAAACAAACACAACAGAAACTATTTACATATTTACACTTTTTCCTCTGGTGTTAATTTATTTATTTTTTGCTAACCAACTCCAACTCAGTTAGATTTATTGGGAATTTTCAATTTAAGCAATCTTATTAGTTGAAAGTTTGACAGGAAGCGGTTTCATCATAATTTCCTGGTTAAAATAGACGTCTCTTATCAACATAGTAGTGATAGTGATCTTTTTCTTATTACGGAAATGGGATAAATAATGGTGTTACCATGGATCACTCATTTTGGATTTACCATATAGTCCAGGGATCCTCAATCCTGTTCCTCGAGGGCCAGTGTGCATGCAGGTTTTTGAAGTGTCCCTGCTGAAACACACCTG
>JAOXYM010000005.1:20641725-20655058 GCA_028567055.1 Leptatherina wallacei
AGTCAGGTGTGTTGCAGCAGGGACACAACAAAAACCTGCAGGACACCGGCCCTCGAGGACCAGGATTGAGGATCCCTTATAGTCTTTGAATAAACACTACGTTTTCTAGGTGGAATGTAAACTCCCTGGAGAAGATATATTTTCCTGGAAAATGTCCGTAGATCACCTAAAAGGTGAGCTACCCATCACAATTCACCCCACAGAGTTCCACAATACTGTTCCTGAGAAATTGTTAATATAAGTGATCAAAGCGCTAATTATCTTTCAGTTTTAGGGCTTAAAGACCCCCATCCACACATGAATTCAGGCATTAAAACCACTCATGTATATCCGACATGGTTGGTGAGGAAAAGTTACTTAATTAACATCAATTTCGTATATTTTCTTTCTGCTTTAAAAAATTATTCTATTAGTTTAATAGCTGGACACAAGTTTTCTCACCATCAGAAATGTACTCATTCATTAATTCATCTCAATGAATAAACACATATGTGCTAAGGATTTTTTTTTTTTTGTTTGTTTTTATCGAAATGGACCAAAATGTGAAACAAAGCTTAAACATTTAGCTTCAGCAAAATGAAGAAAAAGCACTTTTCTAGCTGGAGGGGCGACTTTAAAATCTGTACACAAGTACATCTGTTTGTTTTCTGCTCATTTAACGTGACTCAGACATTTCATGTAAAATCTAAGATGTACTTCATTGCTCCAGACAGGCACATGGATTTCATATAAGTATCCTCAACTGTGCGTGTGTTTGGGCATCTGACTGTGATTTACCATCTTTCCAACCAAGCAGGACTCGTTCTGCAGAGGCTTATCGCTACAAAGCAGCACGATTTTATGGCAGGTAATGCCCCAGTGGCCCGCTGGATACCAGCCGCTGATAACTGACCTGTTTACTGTGGGAGTTTCCTGCCAGACAAATGCTCCGCGCACTTCAGGAAGGAGTTGAATTTACACGGATAAAAACAGAAACTAGCACCGCCCTTTACGGCTTTTCCAAATTCAGGTTTGCCGGGTTATTAACCTGATTAGTTATCAGTTTCCCAAACAGGTTATGACTCCATGTTTATACACAACAAAGTGCTTTACAGTTCTTGCTTTGTAGAGTATTTGCACGTACTCTCCTGTTGGAGTTTTTCTGTCTGTTTCTCTCTGCAGAAAACAAAGCAAATGGTGTAGACTGCTTTCATTCTCTCCTTCTCCCTTCCCTTTCTCTTCACCTTTCTCTTCACCTTTCTCTTTCCTTCTGTTTGTCAGTCTTAATCTCTTTCACAACACAAGTTTGCTCCTGAAGGCACAAACAGCATTAAACTAGGCCACGGGCGGGGACGGAGACTTCGGTCTTCTATGACTTTGAATCTTAAGTGTTTATAAAGTTTTGTTCCACTAAGCAAACAGCATTACACCTGCATGGATACCTGGATGACTGGCTGTGTTTTATTAGGTGTGGTTCAAAAGTCCATTTCAATTTCAGATGTTTTTGTTCTGTTGTTTAATGTTTCGTTTTTTCCCCTCTAGATCTAATATCTGACATAGTAATGGTGCAAATTATCTACAACTTGAGTTAATGATTCTAGTCCCCCCCCACCCCGTCCTTCAAATTCTGGAGCTGGAAATATTCATAAGTGGAAACATTTCTGACTGTGAATAGATAAGGGCAGAAAAACAAACCGCATCTTAGATGGCTGCCTCAGCAGTACTCTGAGCATGTCAACACGATAACCACCCCTCTATGAAATGGTCATATCTCCCATCTTTTATTGTTTCTAGGACTCTGACCTTGTCAGTTGGTCATTATGTTGGGAGTGATGTTCGAGACTAAACAAAACCTTCCACAAGCCTCTAGTGCAGAAAAACAGACTCTACCCCTGCATGCCAGCAGAGGGAAGCTGGCATGTGCAGCAGATCGGTGGTAAACACTCATATTTGTATATATTCTGATATTAGTTTGGTGTAATCCAGATTAATGTTTGTTTTCTTAAGGTGAAGTCACTTTCTGTATGTGCACAGTACAGGTGTATGAATATGATCACTATCACTATTTCAAATGTCACGTACAAAGTGGCGTGAAATAAGCTTTTTAGTTTGTGGGACAGTGTGTTAACCCCATGATGCCTATGAGTGCTTCCCGTCTTTTTACATTTTTTTTTTAGATTTATATATTTTGTAAATTTATTTGCTATGATTTATTTATTTATTTATTTATGTATTTTTAAATTATTTATTTATTTATTTATTGTTATCAATCTACTTAATATCTAATTATATCTCATTTTATTCCAGTCTTTTTCTTTTCATCATTTTTTTTCAACTTTTTAAAACATTAACATCCAATGTGAAAAACTGGCTGAAAATACCCCAGTAAAATACCCTAAAATGTTCCACATTTTAGGCAGATCGTTTCCAAATATCGACTGTATCGATTCCAAGGCTAGTATCGGTATCGATAGATATCAGCGTGATGAGATCAATAGTTTTCTTGGAGAGGACTTTGAGGGCAAAAAGCAAAAGAATATGAATGAGAGCCAAATGAATAGCAGGTTTAGCTTTTGTTTAGCTAATTTGCATTGTTGACTTTATTTTTATCAAACAATTGTGCGAGACAAAAGGGAATAATGGAGTTATTTCAAAATGTTGTTACATTGTTGATGTTATTCTATATTGTTTATAAACAATAATGCTAAGATTTAAATTTATCTGTTCTGTCGTTTAGTTTGTTGATTATGATCATAATTATGATCAATAATTATGGGCAAAATCATTAAATTTCAAGCAAAAAGTATCGGTATCGATATTGGTGATACTTGTCCTGGATTTACTTGGTATCAAATCGATACCAGAATTTGCAGTAACACCCATCCCTGGGAAGTCTGTGGCTCAGCATCGACACACATCAGTCACCGTACATGTTGAAACATGTCTGCAGCTTTATCCTGATGTCCAGTGCATGCTTCAGGCATCAAGTGACACCTTTGCCCCTTTCCCACCAGCCCCTAGTCAGCTCTGCCTTCATTCAGCCGACACCACACTGCCCCGGTTTCGTTTGTTCCGATTACAATAGAAGGCAATAGCGACCGTCTTCGGTGTGGGCGAGGCCGTCATAGCGAGGTTTCGTGAAGTCATGTTTGCGACAAATAGACAAATAATGGCCAATAGTGGCCTGCAATCTGCACATGTCACCATTTTCGGCCCTACTCGGCTCCTTCAGAACCACAACGGAGTAGGTGAACACAAACAAATCAGGCGTTGTGGTGCTGGGATGAGCTGACTAGGTGCTGGTGTGAAAGGGACACTTGTGAGCAGAGAAACCAAGGCTAGCTTCCTCTAAAAGTACAATCTAGTGAACTCAGCAGTCAGAGATCCAGGCAGTAGCCTCCTGGTCCAAATCACAAACACCTTTATTAAAAGATCAGATGGATAAACTCTGCTAAGACTGTGTTTCAGAAGCAGCTGTGAACTCCAGACTTTCGTATTGAAAACAGAGAAGGATTTCTGGATGTGCTAATGTACACTGACAGAATGTGGGATTCAGATCCAAGAGTGTAGTTTGACTTTTCTGAACTCGTCATGGATGAAATTGTTTGATCAAAAAAAGTCAATTGACTGAAGATTTGGACTGAATCAGAGTTTCACTCTTCATGGAGCAAACAAGACCCAACCAGGATTAGCTTCTTCGGTGTAACCGTTACTGCATCTTAAAGGCATTCGGTTTTATTTTTCATCTACACGTCGACATGATATTTTTCTTTGCTTTGCTAAGTTTTGTTGTAACACAGACAAGCGAAAAAGAAAAACGCCCTGATTCACCAGATGATTGTTGTCCGGTGGCTCAAACCCATCTGCTGCTATATGGCAGGTCAAAACAAGCCCTCCAAAAACCACAGCTTTCTTTAAAAATACCGGGGAGGGGGAAAAACCTGAAAAATATTTAGAAGCACATTTGTTGAGCCTTTCCAAGGTTGCAAGGTGGCGAGCCTCAAACTCACCCTGTTTAGCCTCTCAAGCAGGCCCATTTATCAAACGTACAGAGCGATTCCTGCTTACATTGTGATGACTTCATCTGTCTTCTATCTCACAGCTTGTTTATGCCAATTTTTCCATTTCAGTTTTCATGCTGACTGCAGAAAAATCCAGACTGTGACCCGGGAAGTGTGTGCACATCTGGGGAACTTCTATAAATAAATAATGATAATAAAAAAAAGAGAAATTAATAACAGGCTGAGGCAGTGAATCAGCGTGGTCAAGTGATAAAATTAGGCATGTACACAAGAATTTAAGGACACACAGAGGCTCCTCCTGTTGCTGGAAGCGGACTGTAGGGACTTTATTTTTCCCCAGGAGGAAACTTAATAAAACCTAATCAACAAAAACGTCGTTGATTGCGGCATTGAAAGCGTGACGCCCTCGGTCGCCACCAAAATGCCACATTTTCAAGCTTGCAACAAAGCCTGCAGTATGTTTTAAAATAAATTTAGATATGGTTGGGCCTGCTTGTACCAGCGAGATGCTGTTGAGTTTTAAACTGACGTTAGGAGCCGGAGAAAGAAAGTGGACCAGCTGTAACAGTGTTTGGACTGTAAATGTTCCATGCACAAATATGCTGGGGGGGGGGGGCTTGCACGGCCTGGCACAGATGTTTTACATCCTTATACGGCTTTATTAGAGAAAATGAGGTAAATCAAGAAACTCACACTTGCTTTATGTCACCATGTCATTTCGTGGAAGGCGTTGCTGATCGACGAGATAAAGATCAAAAAGCTAAATGAAACACTGATGGGGAGGAAGGAATCTCAAAACCAGCTGAATGAGGGCGCCTGGCAGAAAAACAGCGGCTCAGTGCGTCTCAGCCAAAGCAATATAAAGAATAGAAATGGGTCACTTTTAAAATATTTGGCCAGAAACGAGCCCCAGACGAAAGCCGAGCACGTGCTGCAGGAACGCAGACTGTAAGCTTCATTAAGGAGATTTTAAATATCTTAAGAATGTGATGCGCATATGTGACATTAAACAGTCGCTCATCTGTGGGAATACATGTGTTTTGCGGAAATTCCCCAAACATGAGTCTGGAATTGAGCATTTAATACGTGTGTCGTGACAGCACAGAAGCCGCTTGTCTCTTGTTTTTAATGCTAAAGAAACGCAACAGAACTGGAGCATCAGAGCGAAGGGGTCGGGAAGTAAAAGACGGAGAGATTTCAGGCGGTTGCTGGACAGGAACTTGGCCTGAGGGATGAATGGGGGGGCGGGAGGAGGGTGGTCGACGCCAGACACAGAGGTCTTTTGTGTTTGTCTATCAGCTGGAAATCACTAACAACACCGCAGCCCACCACCCCACCCTTAATGTGTGTGCGTGTGTGCATAAACAGCGTGTCAGTGACTGACATTTGCTTTTCAATAGCCGACTGTGGCGCAGAATAAGATAAGAAAGTGCTGCTCCGAGGCCAACTTGTTTCTTTGAAATGAAACAAACCAAAAGTTCCCCATTCTAAAGAAAGAAAACATGTTGCTACGGTTACGTCACACTGCATAACATCTTTTGGCCTTTATCTCAGCACGAGATAACCTTCTTTTGATGACTTATAGGGTATTTAAAAATACAAGAGAAGAGTGTTCCTGTAGAAGGCTAAATTTAAGCCTGACTAAAGAAAAAAATCAACCTTGAAAAACAAAAGCAATTTTTTTTAATGTCCTTGTCATGGTATTGTTGATGTATTATTATTAAATAATTGGTGAGAGTGAATGCATGTAAGGCCTCACACCTGACTCCAGAATACTTTGGTATAAAGAGAACTTCATGTCTGCAAGGTGTGAAGATCAAATGATCATTTCTCCACCACCGTGCTTGATAGTTGGTTTGAGGTGATAGCGCTGATGTGCTGTTTGGTTTTCACCGAACATGGTGCAGTGCATTATGGCGTTTCCACTTTACTCTTATTTGCTCAAAGGACATTGTTGCACAAGTGATGTTGTTTGTTTAGATGCAACTTTAACCTTTTAAATCTGAGGTTTCCAAATTGGGGGCCCAAATATATATATATATTTTTAAGGCAAGCCTGAAACCTTTTGATTTGTGCTATATGCCATGTTAATTTATTCTTCACCAGTAACACATATGCTGATATTTATACATCTTAACAAATCTCACAAGTGTTTCCTTTACCATGACTCCAAAACTATTCAAATATACCTGGTGGTTGCAGTTATACTCATTTCATTCTGGCCTAGCAGTTTTCAAGCAGAGGCCTTCAAAAAAAAATAGGGTCAAAGATCTAAGCTGTGAGCTTTTTAGAGAGAAGATTTCCTCTTCTTTCTCGTGCTACCACTTCCAAATCAGCCAAACTTTAATATTTAACAAAATGAGGCCTGTAGAGTCTGAGATGTGCCTTTTGGAACAAAACATGCAACAAAAGCTTCTCTAAGATAATTTCTGATGTCTTTCCTCCTTCGGCATTGTTTTAACACACCTGAATGTGACACAGTCCAATATATCATTCATATACATTTGAAATTTGGTAAACTGTCTTTTTTTTTTTTTCATGTCCTGATGAATAAATCCGTAGAGTTGATGCAGGCTGCACGTCTTTTTCCCAAATGTATTAAACCTGCTCCACTAGACATCCAGACGTATACGAGGCTGCAGGGGAGGAAGAAGTTAATAAAATAAGCCTTTCAGCACCAATTTAAATCCCCTGCTTTGTGGAGCACCAAGGTCTTTTTATGTGACAGACATGACAAGCAAAGGGAGAGTCCAGTCAGATTCTTGCTGAGCGAGGTCAAAATAAGATAAGAGCCATCTCAGACACAGAGAGGATGAGGCATATCTGCTGTTTGATTCATGAATGAAATAAAAAAAAAAAAAAACACAGGGTGGCAGAAAACAGGCCCTCGAGGGAATTTTTGCCCACCAAAGTGCTTCCAATGGTCACAAAACTCAAAGTGCATGATTCATCACCAGGGAGTGATGCAACGCAGCACAGCGTGGCACGCTGCTTTTTTAAGATTAAAACTTTGAGTCCTGCAGCTCGTCTGTCTACACCCAGACTCGTGATGTCAAAACAGCTGTTTTGCATCAGCGGTCAAAAGGCAAACATTTGCTGTGACATCACTGCTGTGGGAAGGAGTAGATTTAGAGATACAGCATGAACAATACACACACAAAGAGAGAGACCGGAGCAGCTTTGTTTCCAGTTCTTGATTAGAAGTAACGCACAGGAGCATGGCTGGTCACATAAACTACACGTTCCTCGTCAGGAGAGCCGTCATGAAAGTGGATCTGCTGACAAATTTGGAGGAACGGAGTTTGAGCTGCTAATTCTTCTCCTGTTATGACAGCCATCAGCAACTTGTTAGTGTCCATGAAAAACCGGCTGATAAGAAGTCTAATTATTTTTTTCAGATGGCAGAAGAATCTGACCTCATGACATGTAGTATTTGTTCACTCATTGTTACAGATTGAGCGGAGTGATTTAAATAAACAAAACCATTTCAGCACGTTTTAGGATAGAAACCTGAAGTTTCCTTATTTTAAGTTGTAGTCTAAATACTACTGAACAATCCCTTTTTAAGGAAGCTATGGCTGTCTGGAAGTAAACATGTTATACAGAGAGCAAATGATGAAGAACATTTAACACAACCTCAAAATCATAAATGATCCTCTACTGGTGATTTACAGGAGTATGCAAGTCCTAAAATAGACTTGATTTCTTTATACAGTGGAGAGGCAAGGAAACAAGAAACAGGTCCAGTATTTTTTTAAATATGCTAATATGAATAGAAATATAGAATCTAAGAACAAGTGGTATCATTTGAATAAGCTTTAAAGTCCATATTTAGCATGAGCATCATTCTTCAACAAAGTCCGAACCATCTTTCTTGTAATTCTTTAATGGTCATGAAGAAGAGTTCTCTGACTTTTTGAAGGGTTTTCCAAAGCTCTTGTTTAGATGTTAGCTTTGTTTTCTGTCAAAATGACCCCACACTGCTTCAATAATGCTGAGGTCCAGGCTCTGGAGAGGATTCACCACTCCCCATTGATGTTCAGTTCAGTTCTTTTGTTATTTGACATGCCTCGGGCTTTTCTCCATGTTCCCCTTCGTTGAGAATGGATTCTGATGAAGCTTCAAACACTGAAGATCCACATGCACATCTCCACTTCCTGTGTTGGATTTCTTTCTCACAGTCTGAGTAAAGCAGAAATAAATACGCACCCTAGTTTGTAACTGCTGTAGATAGTAGTTTTTTTTTTTTTTTTTTGGGCCTTCCACTTGTCCAATCTCCCCAAATCGTTTAACAATGCCCTGCACATCACATCGAGACTTGCAGGTTTTTTTTTTTTACCAAAATCTCTGGGAATCACCCTCGTTGATACAAAAATATTACTTTATATCTGTCAAACTGTGGGATCTTTGTTTATTCATTTATTTATTTTATATCATATATCTATTTTATTCTTTGGAAGGTTTATTTGAAGAAATGGAAACAAATGATGTCTTTCCAACCAAGTTGCTTGAACACTGGTTCTTTCCCCGAGTTAGGTGCCTTTTCTTTTTATATCAGCGTGATTCATAGACTGAAGTTTCTTTACATGGAGAAATGTTGCTCAAGACCACTTCGGCATTAAAGTCTGCCCAATTGGAGGCTAAATATAACCAAATGAAAGGTTGCTCAAGATGTTTGCATTGTACTGTAGCATTTTTAATATCTTTTTTTTTTTTTTACAAAAACATCTTTAGTCAAGCAATGAAATATACAAAAAACTGGAACATTAGAGGAGTGTGCTTTGTTGAAGTGGCTGGGAATGGAGATTTTCAATACTCTATGAGATTACGCTGGTGTTCCTGTCCATCATTATCAAATAAAGACAAAAATCTCATTACCCTGCAGGTAAATATTAATGTAATAATGTGAGATGACTTATGTTAGGATTTGGTGCTATATGAATATCTCTAAAACAGGGAATTATATTGTTTCGCTACAGGCCAGATAAGACTTAATAATCCAAAAGCATGCTTGGCTTGAACTTTAGAGTTCCAACTCTCCTATAACCCGGGCCTCCTTGATGTTAAAGGTAAATTCCTTTCTTTTACTCTGCTAAAGGTGAACGAGCGCAGGGGTTGGAGGCCGTGACCTTTCTGACAGAAAACAGGGGAGGCAGCATTCTTCCTCTAATAAAATAACTGCTGTTCAGCCACCATAGCAGGTTGGCATCTTCACACAGTCACTTAGCGCTGTGGTAATATAAGAAAAGGAATTTTTCCCCCCAAATGTGGTAGACTGACCGCTCACTCTGTAAAAAAGAAGAAAAAAACAAACCTATAAGGGTATGAGTTAGATACACCCCAGAATGTGAGTTTAGGTCGTCTTCGTCCCTGCTATTCATCACTGCAGCTGAAATCTGAGAGACGATGTACTAGCGGCTTGTTTTAGCAGGTGCAGATTTTGTGGCGCGGTCTCTGAAACCCAAGTTACCCCAACACAGCTTACCATCATGCATGCCATCGTGTTGTTGTGCTTTTCTTACTCAATCTTTCATACAACATATGTAGTACAGTACAAAAGCTGCACATGTGCAAGATGGAAGGGGTGCCCCTTGTTGCGTGTGTTTAGATAAAGTATGTCACAAACACAGCAGCTGAAGATAAAGGGTAGATGGAGCTGTGCTCTCCAGATGGTGTGATTATTAAGACGGAAACAAAAGGAACCTCTGCGCACAGCTGGATCATCTTCCTTTAAATACCCATAAAAACCCTTATAGTTCAGATAATTTCTTACTGGTCCGCAATACAGATGTTAATGTTTTTTTTTTTTACAAGTTTTACTACAGTACCACAAAAAAAGGGAGAAAAAAAACAAGAAACAAACAGAGTGAATTTTAAGAGAGAGCATAAAACATAAAAAGTAAATTTTTTGTGTTTAAAAACATAGACATGGATGTTAGAAGTCACTCTGACAAAAGAAAACATTCACACTTTGTTTGGTGCCCCAAAGGTCAGCAGTGAGATAGCCGACAAAGAAATCTGACTTCTAATTTTCTTTCTTTTTTTTTTTTTTTGTTGAAAACTCTGATTTCCATTTCCAAAATACAACCTTTGGTTAAGTAGCCCACTTTAACATCTGCCACTGATAACTCGACAAGAAACAAAAAACACAGCAGAACTGACCAACGGTGAAGCCCAAAATTAATGACATGATTTTTGACTGGACTATTAATTTTCCAAGCAGGGACTATAACTACATGTAGGTTTGGTGTAGGGTTTTATGAACCTGGGACAGTTCAACACAACTCGTGACAAAATTGTGCTTAAAAGACAAATTGTTACCAATCATCTACGGCCAAACTTCAGAAAAATTTCTCGGTTTTCTGTGTTCAAGAGTAGTTAAAAAAAAGAGAAGGGATATGGAATATATTTTTAACCAGCTTGTGGTTATATTGCACTACCGCCACAAGGCTATGTACCATGCACCAAACTGTTACAACTACCAAGCTCTAGTAAAACGTGTGGTGCTTAGATGCTAACGGTTTATAAATAACAGAACCCCACAAACCTGAAGACCCCCAGCTATCAAAACGTTATGTGGAATAGAGATCAAGTTCTTTATTTCTATCACTTTACACATGCAAGGGCTTGCGTGGTAAATGAGTGGTCAGGTGATGAGTTTCCATTGGGGAAATTATTATTATTTCTTTGTTCCAACTTCCAAGTGGCCTATAGCTTACGTTAGTCATGAATAAATGGTGCTTAAATTTTTTATAAATAACTCATTCTTGACAAAAGGGAAAAGAACAGTGTGCGTATGCATATTTAAATAACGTCAGGCTGTAAACAGGTTGGGGCTTTTAAAAAGCTGTCATTCAAAATCTTGGCCTCGGGCTGATTTCGGTCCGTCCTAACTTTTGAGGCCTTAATTGGAACTATTGCCCCTTTCACACTAGCACCTAGTCAGCCCAGCCTTCATTCAGCCGACACCACACTACCACGGTTTCGTCTGTTCCCATTACAGTTGCGGCCGTCCTCAGTGTGGGCGGGGTCTTCATAGAGAGGTTTCATGAAGTCATTTTTTCGTGACACACACGCACACCGCTAGCAAGCTAAGGAACGTCCTCACTTCTATATTTGACCACAGTGGTGGTTTATCGCTTCTTTCTCTGCTTCTCCTGCTGCTAATATTTTCTCTGGTCTCGGCTTTGGGTTTTGTTTTTGGCGCGGTCTGGAGTCGCACTAATGAGTCATCCCATGAAGTCAGATTCTGGCCAATAGTGGCCTGCAATCTGCACACGTCACCATTTTTGGCCCGACTCGGCCCCTTCAGAACCTCAGTGGAGTAGGTGCTAAAAGTGTATCGACTCGCCCCGGGAAAATTGTAATGTGAACACAAACAAATCAGGGCGGTGTGGTGCCGGGCCGGGCTGAGTAGGTGCTAGTATGAAAGGGGCATATGTGAGATCCAATGCAAACTCTGCTAGTTAAGCTAGCTAGCCAAAGGTATACCAGGACTATGGTAAACTGACAGATCTGAATAAAAACAATCTCTGAAACAGAGGGGTGGAGTCATGTTGCTCACTTCCTAAAATCAGTTACTATGAAAAGAGCTGTAAATTCATGGTGTAAAAGGGAAGTGTTGTCCTTTATCTCTGTGGAGATTTCATCAAAACACATCACAGATATTCATATTTCCTTTATATCATAAGCTCCAGAGATTACATAACCCTTTTTCACAGGTTTCCACTACAGTTTAATATATAAAACTAATTTAAATGGAACTTTTTTCAGCTGCTGCCAGGAAAATATGTCTTATTACCAAGTAAAGTTTAAAGATGAGAACATCTCTGCACCTCCTCATTTATTATTGTTTAGCTATAGCTGAGGCACATATATGGAGCCAAAATCCTGAGAAGCCTTTCTGGTGCAAATGTACTCGTTCTTTGTAACTTTATAGTCTCTTGCAGAGCTGTAAATAGGAAACAGTAACATTTAAGAGTTAATTTTGCACAGCCCTGTTTCCAAAAAATCCTGTAATTGTGGCAACAAAAGACTGGAAAAGTTTTGTCAGATGTCTGTCTGATATAAACAAGATCCAGAAATGCTGACACCCTCTCCCTGGGTTGCTCTCTGGGCTTGGGTCTCAGCCTAGAGAAATGATAACAATGACATAACTCCATGCCAACATCCCTGTCACATCCTCCTTTTCGCTGTTGTCTCCACACAAACGCATTCGCTATGTCATCATCGTCACTGTTCGCTCATTAAGCTCGTGAGCATGTTTTTGGTGTGTATGTACTATAGCCTACTGATGGATCCTCAGGCAGAAACACATTTTATTGTTAAACTATGGCCCCCAAAGTGTTTTAACACTTGTTTTCATTAGTCTCCCCGTCTCTTTTCTGCACCTCTGTCCTTCTAACTGTTGTCAATCTGTTTTATAACCGATATAAGCAAGCTAAGCCGAGTGTCCAAATGGGACCGAATCCGTGCATCTGTTTTGTTTGAGACTCGAGGTTTTGTGCCAGAGCTGGGAGACAAAGAGACAGTGTTTGCAAGCTTGAGTAAGTGAATTCTCAAACCTATTAGTGTAGGGGTAGATAGGTTTATATCATTTATGTGGATAGTTAGATTTTATATCTTAATTTAGATTTATCAGATATCCCACAGCTTCATCTCAAATAAGTTACATACCGACAATCATGTGCAAGTTTCTTTTTTCAAAATTTGATCATTGTTCGCAATTCCATGATCCCAGAGCAAAGAGCTTAGTTTTTTGGGGGTTTTTTTCTACTAACACTAAATGTCAAAAGTATTTCATCTTGCTCCAAAAAGATCACATGATTCCAAGTAGCTGTGCTGCATTAAGAAGCTCTGGTTCCTCTCTCTTGGCACCTGTCAGCTGCTGACAGCTGGGATGACTTGGAGATACCAGGACTGTATGAGTGGCTGTGGTCGGATCTGATCTAAATCTGTAATCTGGATCAGTGCTTGCTGTTCAGCAGTAACCTTTAACTTTATTACATTAACACCCAGGAGAGAAACCAGTTTCCAAAAAATGTTGCAACACGGTACAAAATGTTAATGAGATCAGAATTTAATTCTTGCCAGATCATTTCAACCTTATATTTAATTCATAATAGAAAAAGAACAGAGCATATGAAAGTTAGAAAAGTGAGAAATTGTTGAGGATTCTGACACCTTATTACAGCATTTATGGTACCTATGCTGATAACATGATTGATAGTCCCTCTTGGGCCATAATACTCTAACTCAGGGGTGTCCAAAGTCGGTCCTCGAGGGCCACAATCCTGCAGGTTTTCCATGTATCCCTGCTCCAACACACCTGA
>JAOXYM010000005.1:20665487-20678590 GCA_028567055.1 Leptatherina wallacei
AAGAGAAGGTATAAAATGCAAAAAATACCCACTTTTCTACTTGTACACACCTTTCATTTAATGTCAGAATTTTTTTTAAAAATGCTTCATGCACTAATACAACCCCATATGTTACTGATTCTGGTTTTTGAGCTCCGTTGGTGCATACCCTCTCTTGCCTGCAGGATGAGGCATCCCTGAACAAGAATTAAAAATATAATTTCAAATTAAGATATACCTGACCACAAGGCACTTTTCCACTTCTGTGTTTATGAATTAGCCCAGAGAAGGTAAAGGCTTTAGTGAAAGTTAGTGGAGTGGACGGTATATATGTTTTGCTGTGGATTTTCATTAAATGAGGTTGGTTTGGAACTTGAAAAAAGCCAAAATTAAAAGATTAATAATCTCCAATGGGAAATAAGACAAAAGAATAAGAATGAAAATAATATTCTGATATAAATAGTATGTTTGTTACAGTCAGAGTGTGAATGCAGGTATTCTGTGCTATGCCTACGTAATGTTAATGCTATGTATGTGGTGGGAAAGCAAACACGATTGCTTCCATATATGATAACAAAGGCCCCGACACAACTAGCAACAGCACAATATCATCTACCAGGCTGCCTTTTAGTCCTGTATGGAGTACACCGAGAATTTCTAAAATGTTACACTATCTCACGCCATTTTGGCAATTTTGACATTCTATATATTACAAGAATTCATTGATGGTAACATATTTTGTTATATGTCAACCGCTTGGAATCGTTAAATTTTCACCTAAAAACAAGTTTTTATGGACAAAATCCTACATAGCAAAAAATGTTTGGTCAATATTTGGCCCAAATGTGCATTTTTGTTTTATCATTTGTTTTATTTGCCATAAAACATTATTTGTTTTATGGCATTCTTGCCATAACTGAGCCATAAGTGCCAAAAGTAGCTCGGATTCAGCCCAAACATGTCTGCTCTCTGGGAAGATATGTTGTGGACCAACTATTTTACTGGACCTAATGAATGGCTTCAAAGGGAAATTGCATTGGCGACTGGTCTGAAATAAGTATTTACTTAACCTACAGTTATGACTGGAGCTGGAATGGAGTGGTGTATAACATGTAGGTACTTGAAAGGGAGATTGAGCAAAATACATATTTATTTCTCATATTTCTGGTACTAAAGCACTTTGAATTGTCTTGAACCTGAAAATGTGCTATACAAATAAACTTGCCTTGCCTTGCCTTGCCTACTAATGGCTTAATCTTTTCAACAAAACAATTTTATCATTTTCTTGAGCTTCTATAGTTGTGGAAGAATATTCATTAAACACTTCTGATACTACCTCACTACATCTGATTGTTATTCAGTGGACATTTTGTAATCCAATGTAGCAGATGGAGGGAACATTATTAACTAAATCTATTCATTTATTTTTCTTCCTTCTTACCTTTGAGATGTAGGCCTTGATGCCTTCGGCCAGTTTGATGCAGGGCTCTCCAAAGAGCTGAGCCAGCTGGTCTGGGATGTCCTGGTCCTTACCCATAGCATTCAGTAAACTCAGGCACTTTAACTCCTCTGTCACTCCTTGGCTACGCACCTATAGGACAAAAGTGGAAGACACAGAAATGAGCAAAATAATAAAACACAAAATTTAAAAAATAATTTCAAATCTGAATAGCGGGGTATAATTGAGTCTGATTTTGTTCACAGGAATAAATCATGACTAAGAATAAAACTTTTGTCACCCACTTCTGCTTATATGCGCAGACGGTTTCTCATGAGAAGCAGAAGCCAAACGAGACTCACTTTACAACGTCAGACTAAGAATAAAATATGGAAACAATTTCTGTCCAAATATCTGCAGATATCATTTAATCATGAATCTTTCTCTTTAATCATTTCTAATGGCTCATAAGAGGTAGAAGAAAGATCCCCATTTTGTTTTTTTTCCCTGCCATTTGGGATGTTCGTCCTCAGGTGTGTCATTACTCTAAGTGCGTCCAGAGAATTGTCTCATTTTACTGTCAGTTTTTTCTTACATGTGTTTCTCATTTTTATGCAGTTGTTTTTGGTTTTGTTTTTGTTTTTAGAGAGACTTATGAGACAACAAATGTCAAAGACAGAACAGTAAATGTCATAGCGGTATGAGCAGCGTAAGCGAAACACTGTTGCTGAAACAACCCGAGTCCAAATGTAACCAAACCATTTTGACACATGTGGATTGCTCGACCAGGCACCTGAAACCCAACACTTCAGGTAACAACACTGAATGGATCTCAGTGAAAGTTTCTTCTGGAGTGAACCCAAAGCCTCACACACACTTCAAGCGCTTCCACATCAAGGCGTCAAACCGGAGACAATTTCATCAATTCCTCTCTTGGCAAACGGGATGTTTTGGCTTCTTTCCCCTAATTCAATACCTCTTGAAAACAACCAAATTCTCGTGTGAAATAAGAGAGATTTTCGTGTAATTTTAGGCAATAAGACATATTTAAGGGCTGAAATGTGCACACTGCCCTCTGGCTTTGGGGTTACAATCATACGTATATACGTGGGTGCGTGAGAGGGAGAGTGTTGATCATTCAGGGAGGTTTTTCACGGTCTAAAAGCCTTGCTGATGACTGTAACGAGCTCTGATGAGAGGAAGGAGATTACAGCGCGGTAGTCCTTCAACCCCTCTCTTTATGTATATTCATTTCTTTCCACTTGAGTATTAAGAAAAATAATAATGAACCCCTTTTGCTTTCTTGTTGGTTTCCAATTTTCCGTCAGCTTTCTTTTTTCTCTTTACAAACTTTCTTTGACATTGCTCTCCTTCCCCCCGTATCATTCTTTTCTGCAGTGACATTGTTTATGTTGACGCATGAGTGGATCTCCTTGTTTCTCTTGTAGAGTAGATAGTGGCCTGTGTGTGTGTAAATTTGTTCAAACTGGGGGGGACAGGGCACTTACTGGAAAGACGGGTTCTTTTTAAAAGAACAGGGCTACATTTTAGCATGTTGCCCACTCCTGAAAACATGACTCATGTCTTTAATGGCTTCACAAGTCAATTCACGGACAAACCAAAATGAGTTTAATTAGTTCCACATGTCACTTTTTTTGTCGTAGCGTTTTCCAGTAACAAGTTTGGGCCCAGTTCGAGTCTTAATATATCAAAACATTGGTCAAAGTCACGTTGAGCTGAGACTAACAGAAAATACGACAAAGACAAAATATCTGGTGTTGAGATTAATCTTTTTTGAAGGAGATTTTTGGCTTTGGGTATTTTTTTCTGTAGAAAGCAAAAAGTCTACATCCGTGGACATAATTTAACAAAGTCAAACAATGGAAATTTATAAGAAAAGTGCCAACTTTTCTTTTACTTTTCGGTCTCTTGTGTAGGTGTGTTTTTTCCCCCCCAATATTTAGTTGGGTGTAGCATTGCTTTAATATGCAGAACAATGGGCTTTTTGCTCTTTAAGGACCAGCTCAGCAAATAAGAAGAAATACAATTACACCTAAATTTGTTGTGTAGAAAGGTGGGAGGAGTTAGGTAGAGATCTAATAAGACTTAACTGCTGTGTGTGGTAATGAGAAAAGGCCTACACATTTGATAACCCCTGGGAAGACTGTACAATTAGCTCCAATATACTCTCATGAAACTAATGTGACAAAACAAAAAACACCTTGAAGGAAAAAAGAAGAGCTGAAATTTGGACACAATCCACATTTTATCAAAAAGTTAAACAAGTTTTGTAAATTGTGTGTAGCAACTATCACAGACATAAACACAACAAATTTGAAGCAACATTTGAAAGCTAGCTCCTGAAATCCATGTGAAACTAAGCATGCTAACGCTAGTATTATATCATGAGCTACATGTGCATTTGCAAAGTTGCAAGCTTAGAAGAAGAGAAGAGCTGATAGCCTATATGGTTACATTTCACATTTGAAATAAAGTGAAACAAGCTTTTATAAACTGTGTGTAGTGACTACCATCGGTGTAATTTGAAGCAACATTTGAAGACTTGCCACTCTGAAATTCATGCTAAGCAAAGCATGCTAATGCTAATATCATATCATGAGGGACAGGTGCTACAGGCCGTGCAGTCATGTCAACTAAATTAACTGTTAAAACTTAAGCGTATAAAAAAAAGAATATTTCAAAATAGGCTACTGTACAAACCAACCAAACTGTATGAACATAAAATGACTGTGAATCCTCAAAGTTTCTTAGGTGGAAAACAATACAGGTGAAGCAAAAATGAGGGGAGACACAATGAAAAACAGTGCCAATAACCAGAGCATCAGATATGGTGCAATTTCACAATCTAGCTGTGGAAAAAGAGAGTAAATCTGACAGTCTAGACAGTGTGAAAGACACCACGTAACATCAATCTCTATGCATGACCAGCAGGAAAAGTCCCTTGCTTGCTCTCTGACACACAAGGGACATACATTTCCTGAAAGAAAATTGAGACATGATGTGTTTTGGAGCACATTCTTTGGTCAGATGATGACCAAGATAAATTTGTTAGGCTCAGATTGGGTTCAACAAGGACGACAACAAAGAATGCATAAAATTAACAGTGAAGCTCGGAGGTGGCAGTGTGATGATACGGGATTACATGAGGGAAGATATTGGAGGGAAAAAAAAGCATTTATAGATGTCTCATGAATGCATGTGGCTTTATATCACTGGCTGACAGTCTGCAGAAGATTGAAGAGGAGGAATATTCCAGCACGATAATAATATAGCCTAAAGCACAAAATCATGCAAGCATATCTAAAGAAGGAAAAAGAGAAACCTGTGATCTGGTCACACATGTTGGCTTATTTGAATCTATGAGGACACCTTAGGGTCAGATTTAAATTTTTTCTATTTAAAATATCCCTACCAGAAAAGATCAGCTTATAAAGGTGTTTGATGAACACCTATATGGAAACATGGAAAAGAAAATCCTTATACACTCACAAATTTCTAATCAGCCAATCCCACGGCAGCAACTTCATACATTTACGCATGTAGACATGGTAGAGATGACTTGCTGAAGTTCAAACTGAGGATCAGAATAAGGAAGAAAGGGGATTTAAGTGACTTTGAACATGGCATGGTTGACCATGGTTGACCATGACCCTTAATTGGACTAAGTGGTAGAGAACATGAATGAATGAAAGGATGAATGACAAAAGCTCAAAATGCAAAACCTTGGTCGCTGTTTGACTTTAACTCTCTCATCTATGAACTCTCCATTGTCTTTCATCATTGCGATGAAATAAAAGGAAGTACAGCAGGTCATCCTCGATCATTTGCAAACAATCAGGACACATCCCAAATAAAAAACTGCTGACAGTGGAGTTTGAATAGAAACAGTTTGTCTATTATAAGGAGGAGTGTGATGACAGCTAAGTGATGGGGAGGTTTGCACATGCATGAGTGAATCAGGGTTTTCTCCACAATAACAAAGGAGTGAAAGTCAGCTTCGTTTCTTGCTGGCGCCTCTGACAAAACACACTCCCTGTTTCGGTGGATGTGCTTGAACTATTAATTGTTATTGAAGAGTGTCTTTGTTTATGAGAAATACTTTTTTTTTTTTTTGAAGACTATGCATTTATGTGTGTGAATGCCGGTCTGGGTGTCCATTAAGTTTTGACAGTGGTGGTAGGGAGTGTTTGATCTATTGCGGGAAACACTGTTGCCCATTTTATTGAGGAGATAAAGCTCGTACACATCACTGCCCACAGCTAAAAACAAGATTAGAAGTAAACTGTCTGTTCCATTAGTGTGTGGCCAGAGGCTAAACCCAGCTATGC
Source organism: Leptatherina wallacei (assembly GCA_028567055.1). Classification (NCBI taxonomy): domain Eukaryota; kingdom Metazoa; phylum Chordata; class Actinopteri; order Atheriniformes; family Atherinidae; genus Leptatherina; species Leptatherina wallacei. The sequence goes on from JAOXYM010000005.1 coordinate 20,671,254, forward strand.
AGAGAAACATTATCTTTTTGTTCTCAGGATTTAATCATCATGAGGAGTCCCAAGTACAGTCCGAGAGGTGATTTAACTGCTGAAACTATGGGACCTCGATGTCAGTTATCATGCAAAATTATGTCAGTCAGGAATATTCCCACTACTTAATTCAGCTGTCGATAGTTCAGCTTTCTTTGGATGAAGTATTTTCTTTTTCGTGTTTCTCTAAAATTTAAAATTCAATAATGCTCTACTATGCAGCTTTTCTTGTTACGGTTGATAAGAGCCAAGTCTACATGATCTAACCTAACTTTCAGGGTCATGTGAAAGGAAGTGACAGACACTCATTTTGTGTCAGAGCTGATTCATACTCAATTATAATATGCAGAGTTTGCTCCTGTTGTGGTTATGTCTGCATTTTATTTAAATCCAGTGGCTTCTCTTTACGCTCAGTCCATAGTTTGGCTTCGACTTGGAAAAGAGCACTATACGGTCAAGTCTTGTTTATTTTCACAGCCGGATCATTTCCTCGATTTCTCATCTATGATGACGATCTCTGTTCTGGGTGAAATTCTCCGTATCCACACGGGTGAAATCTAGCACGTTGTTTGTTTTTGGTCATGGATTGGGGGATTTCACATATTCTGATGCTGAGTTTTTCATCCAGTCTTGTAGCTGTGCTATTCTAATATAATTGAAAATAAAAACTTGAAGCAGACTTTTTAGTAAGTAAAGAGGTCTGCAAGCTGGTTGTGTGGGAATACACTTGACTGCCTTGCATTGTTAGACAGTAGAAATTCGTTTTTTTCTTTAACAAGTCTATAGACTATAGACAGTTTTACATGATGGCTCAGAATGGACAAACTTATTCCTCTATGTTTTGACTTTTTAGCAGCCCTACAATGTTGGAATATCTCTGCAAAAGGTGTTTTCATTCACCTACATGCACCTTTAATATATTTAAAAAAGGAAAAAAAGGGTTTTAACGACCAATAAGATAATCCACTTGCACATTTAAAACATTTATGGAAACCAGGCTGTTGATTTGCCTTCATCGTGGTGACTAAATGTTCAGTATTTACTATGTATTTGAGTAGAACTGCTGGGAAACATAGTGGAATATTTAAGTGTTCGTCAGGCCAGTGTAGACATGCAACCCTCTAGAGATAAGAGACTGAGCCTCTATATCATTGGCATGCCCTGGGAACATGCATCTGGAAGGGCTCCGCAGGTTCAGTTAATACCTCCCCCTCTCCTGAGTGCTCCTCTGACAACAGCCCATCTGCCAATCCCAACTCCTCTTTGCCAAACCCTGAAATTGCAAAACTAGCTCCTTTAGGTATTATTTTCTGAAGAGGTTACACCCCAATCAGTCAACATAAACAAATCAATTGGATGACAGAAGTCCACCATTGGTATTTAGAGGTGAAATTACTTTTGACAGAGATTTGATCAATTGCTTTAAATTCGCAGGCAAAGGCCTGAGGACCAGCCAGGGAGATGCTAACGAATGCAGAACAACCCGCTTGCTACACACAAGATATGATGCAACTCTCTGTTGTGCTGTTAAACAAGATGGAATACAACTGTAGTAAAATATCAGAAAAAGGTTCATGTGGTTTTGTCTGCAAATTTTATTTTTCATGGACTGACAGCAGCGTTGCTAACTCGTATGCCTTTGACGTAAAACCCCCCACTTCCTGACTCTATCTACCCTCAACATTTGACTTTTGATGTCCAAATCTGATCCATTAACCCCGGAATATTGAATGTTTTCACTCATGTTAAGTTTCAGTCATGCTACCGTTCAGTATTTAAACAATGACACCAGCCATTTGACATAAACTCCATATTTTCACAATGTCAGTAACTTTTTATTGAGTGGAACGAAGTGATTTAGCTGGGATAGTTACAATGGACTAATTGGAAAGACATGGCTAAAAGCATAACTGATTATATCTCCACTATATGGTTTGACAGGGTGCTGCCTCACAAATAGTGTGCATTGCATGTCTGAATCATTCAACAACCATCAGATTTACTCATCCAATCAGCAGGCAATAAAAAAACTTCTATGAAACAGAACCAACACAATAAAAAAACAGTGGCTCCCCAACAGATTCTAGTTTAAACATACAAGTTATATGAGCCAGGTCCCTGAGTCTCAACATCATTTATTCCTCTAACCAAGCAATAGTATTAGTAAATATGCACTAACTTTCCTGGCACCAAGACTAAGTGCACTTGTCCACATCATACAACACTACACAGCGGCACACGCAACAAAGAATTGCTTAAACAACAAATCAGTGACAAGATTGAACCTTCAAAATGACAGAAATTTGTCCGAACACAATAAACATAATTACATTATTTTCCTTATTGATCCATGGCAATCTTGATCAGAATGGAAAACCTGTTTGTTAAAACATACTTTTTTAGAAATATTCATATGTATTTACAGCTATATTTATACATAAGCAACACAATGCCTTCATTTCTACTTTCTTATATTGACATTAGTACTGGTTGGTATACTGGTTCATACTGAAAACTGTTTTCATTTTTGTTATGATATGAATTTGTCATATATCGCCGTTGGGTCTCGGGGCAGAAGCCTAAGTAGATAGACCCAGACTTCCCTTTCTTCAAGCTCCCCTAGAAGAATTCCAAGGCGTTCCTAAGCCACCCGAGAGACATAGTCCCTCCAGCGTGTTTTGTGCTTACCATGAGGCCTCCTTCTGATGAGACATGCCTAGAAAACTTCCCCTGGGGAGGTGTTCTGACCAGATGCCTGAGCTACCTCATCTTGATGAGGAGGGGCAGTGGCTCTACTCTGAGCCCCTCCCAGACGATTGAGCTTCTCACCTTATCTCTCAGGGAAATCCCAGCCACCCTGCTGAGGAAACTCATTTCAGCCGCTTGTATTTGCAATCCTGTTGTTTCAGTCACTTCCCACAGCTCGCGACCATAGGTAAAGGTAGGAAGGTTGATGCCTTCCTTCTTTACCACCACAGACCGATGCATAGTCTGCATCACTGCTGATGCCGCACCAACATCCCTGTTGATCTCTCGCTCCATTCCTCTCGTGCTCATGAACAAGATCCTAACATACTTGAACTCCTCCACTTAGGGCAGGATCCAATTCCCGACCCAGAGAGGACACTGAGGTACCCCCTTCAGCAAAAAAAAAAAGCAAATGGTGGATGAAGATGACCAACGCCATCAAAATATATACAGCCAACGATATGGTTGTGATAAGTTCTGAGGAGAAAGATGGATTCATGGCTATGATCAAAACACTGTGGACACAAAATCTTCATGACAATGCAATAGGATATTCTTAGCCAATCTACTGCAGTAATCCTTCTCTTGATCAGTGGAAAATGCAGTTAACACCCAGTCATGCATGGAAAAAGCAATACTGTCATATACTGGGAAACCATTATCATTTAATACCGCGATACATCATTTTGGTCATACCTCCAGGACTAATTGACACCCCTGTGCAAATACAAGGGAGGGGTTGACGTAGAGTGTCTGTCTGCAACACGTAGCTCTAAAGTAAAATAAGTCACTGCTATTTTGAATATAAAAAATGAGCTAAATAAACAATAACCTCAAGCACGTCTGCTTTCACTCATTCTCCCTACCGTTAATTCCCCACTGGAAGCTGAAGCAATGCTTCGCAGTAATAAATCGGTGTGTAACTTCATGTGACGGCCAGACCCATTGGCTGACGTCTGATGTCATTAATCAGATTCTTTGTCTGTTTACTTTGATCATATTTGACTGATTATAACAATCGGACATTATTTCAAATACTTCCCTAAAACATTTTGGATTCTTCGGGTAATTTCCTCCGATAACAACATGACATTACAACTGATTATCTCCATTGTTTTGTGTGCTGCAGCACAAAACTTAAGAAGGTTGAAGCTGAAAACGCATTATTTCTCATCCGTGAAAATTTATTTTATGTCTCCAAACTTTGACTTAAATAATTTACATCTACTGTAACTACTGCTTCTTAGATACTAAGCTTCACTGGGACGGTCCCAGTTGGTTTGCTTCTGTAAATCACCATGGCTGCAACAAGAGGAAACACACACATTACATTTTTTAAATCCCCTCTTCCCCTCTTTGCCAGCAGACATGTGGTCTCTCACAGTCATCCATGCCGGCCTGGATGACTGGACTCCGGAGAGAGAGAGGGAGAGAGAGAGCTGCTGTGATCCTGATGCTGACTCTCTCAGGAAGCAGCAAACAATGCTGCACTGTTCCCTCCCGGTGTGTGTATTTCTGTGTGTGCATGTATATGCACGGCGTGTGTGTGTGTATATATATGTGTGTGTGTGTGTGTGTGGCCTGCCATTAGTGTGTATATTCAGTAATGTATCTCTCTGTGTGTGTTTGGCTCTTGCTGGACACCAAACCCTGAAAAGAATATCTCAGAGGGCCACTTGGAAACCAAGCCACAATTTTGTGTTTCAGTGTTTGTGTGTGTGTGTGTGTGTGTGTGAGGGTCTGAGAGTTCCTTGGCAGTCCAGAACTCTCATTTGAGGGGATTAGGAAGAGGAGAAGGCAGCCACGTAACTCAAATCCAGCAGGGCAGATTTCTGGATCAATCCTCTGCATGTGTGTGTGTGTGTGTGTGTGTGTGTGTGTGTGTGTGTGTGTGTGTGTGTGTGTGTCTTTCTTTTGGGAAATGAACAGCAAACGTAGAGAAAAAGCGGGTTGGCTGTATGTGACAATGCTTTGTCTGCTCTGTGATGAAACAGACAAGACGGATGGCAGGGTGAAACAACAGCTGAAACCTCGCTAGCAGCTATTCTGCTCATAAATCACTTCATGCAAACACAGATGCAGAGCTATACACAAGCAGAGAAGGGAAATCAAACCCACCAAGGGTGCAAGACAGTGGAATCAGCTTTTCCTTGTTCAGTAACTCACAGCCTGCAGCTTAAAGGTCTAAAGGAGTGAAGCATTTGAGGTTTAGGAAGACTGGGAAGGAGGAATAAGGATTTACAGAGTACTTTTAGAAATAATTTTCAATTGGATGTGTGGTTTGCCTGCAGGCTGTGGTATCAACAGTAATAGAAGACCACAGAAGAAGAAAGGTAGCGGCATACAAAAGAAAAAAGGTTTTTAAAAATCTGTAATGTCTTTACAAAAAGATATGAAAATAATCAGGAGTTATTTTGGGGCACATGAAGACGTTTTTTTTGCTTCAGTCGTACTTATGGATTATTGAGGCTGACGTCAATAAAGTAGTAACGGTGGAAATATGTTCATGCATTGTTACTACTCGAGGGGTCTGCGTGTCCCAATGACCCCAGTTGTCTGGGGCTTTATGCCTCTGGTAGAGTCGCCCAAGGAAAACAAGTCCTAGGTGACCAGGAGTGATTTGAAAAGACCTTCAATGATAAAGAAACTGTTGGATTCCACTTTCCCTCAGACATGAGTCACCAAGTCCCACGCTGGAGCTAGGCCTGGGGGTGGGGCTAGCTGGTGAGCACCTGGTGGCCAGGTCTGATCCCATAGGACCTGGTTGGGCACAGCCCAAAGAGGCAATGTGGGTCTCCCTTCCCCTGGGCTCACTATTCATGGGATGGACTAAAAAAGTTGGGTGCAATGTGAGACAACTAGTCTCTCAGCTGGCCTGGGAACATCTCCGGGTTCCCCCGGAAGAGATGGAGGAAGTGGCCGGGGAAGGGAAGTCTGACTTTCTCTGTATAACCTGCTTTCCCCAAGGCAACAACTTGAAATAGCAAGCATGATTAATGGATTGCTACCAAGTACAAACAAGCCTCCATTTCTTGGAAATGGAGCTGAAGCAAACCTGAGCTTGTTGCAGAATCAGTGTACCTACAGTATACAATCATGTCAATTGTAAGATTTTATGCATCTTGAAATGAGGTAAATAAAACCTCAGCTGACAACAACAAATTATCTATTGAACAAAAACAACCGGCCATTAAACTGGGAAGGGTTATAAGGTTATTTAGAAAGATTATTAACAAAACAGCTCCCAATCTTCCTAGGGAGTGACATTTCAGCAAGTCAGGCCATATAATGCTCAAAGAAACTACAAAAAAACCCCAAACCAAGTAAAGCAATAGCCTACATCTCAGACTAGGGATGGACGTAGCAATACTTCAGAGTCGATACTTTGATACCAGCCAGTAAAAGTATCGGAATCTATACTTTTTTAATTTTGAGATAATGCTGATAAAAAAAACGTGCTATTTGTTTTCAATTTTGAGAGTTTTAAGCATTAAAACTGCATGTGAATGCAGCGAATGTGCGCATTCTGATTTATTATATTTATCATATTAATATTCTGTATTTTATTTTCCATTAGAATTGTGAATAGTCTTATATTAATCTGTAATTGAATTATTTTGTCATTTGAAAAATATCTATTTAATATTTAAACCTTCTCCTTCAAGGGGAAAAAAAGTATTGGTATCAGTATCAATGAAAAAGTACCTAACCTAATGGTATCGTATAGACAGGAAAAAAGTAGCTATGGCCCATCCCTAACTCAGACTCTACAGGCCTCAGTTAGCATGTTAAATGTTAATGCTCGTGAAAGAATAATTAGGAAAAGACTTAACAAGAATGGCTTGTTTGGAAAGGTTGCAGAACAGAAAGCCTTGTCTCCCTAAGGGCAGGGAAGTGTTGGGCTACAAAGCGCGGCACAACAATTTAGGTAACTTATTATCAACAGGCAAATGGCTAATGTTTGCACACTTTGTTTTATTAGCGAATTTGGTGGATTTCTTATTGTTTTTAAATGATGATAAATGCGGCTCTTTGATTTAAGGGGTCTATTCCAGAAAGTTGGGTGAGTGAAAGTTCTAACCCTGTGATGAAAGACATTGACTTGGTAGTTTAGCTAACCCAAAGTTTCAGTTGCCATGGTAACATAATCTTCTCACTGGCAGATTTTCTTCAAACAAACCCAAGAGGTCCTCTTGGACTCCTGCTGAGCCCGAAGCAGGTCTCTGACACCCTGATTTATTTCCATAATCATGCAGTCCAGATGAGTAAACATCAAGACTGGTTTATTTGCAAAAGATTGATTTTTTTTTTTGGAAAAGCTGAAAACCTGCTTAATTACAATTTGCCCAAGGAACATCTTTAACATGAGCAATGATCAATCTGTCTGCGGTGCGAGGACAGATATACCATTCAGGATTATCAGGAGTTCATCCACAGTTCAGATCCAAGCTGTACCTTGTCGATCTTTATAATAACACTGTCTGAGAACCTTAAAGCATCTATCAGGATCCAGTCCCCCCCCCCCCCCCCCCCCCCCCCCCCCCCCCCCCCCCCCCCCCCCCCCCCCC
>JAOXYM010000005.1:20685129-20695218 GCA_028567055.1 Leptatherina wallacei
ATCTATCTATCTATCTATCTATCTATCTATCTATCTATCTATCTATCTATCTATCTATCTATCTATCTATCTGGTGGGTATACCATCGTACCCTGATGGTACCATCGTACCGTCGTAAGTGTGGTCTTGTTCTGATGATGGGATAATGTGAGCAGTATGATGAGGAGGACTGTTTAGATACAAGTTGTCATGGAAACAGAACATTTACAGCTCCATTCATGGTTCATAAACTTGCTTTTTGTTTTCTTTTGTTGTTTTTGTGGCACCTTGTTAGACAACAGCATGTTGTCCAATAAATCGAGTTCACCTATAAAGGTTTCAGTGTATTTTAGGTACATTCTTTCATCATACAAAAAGCTGAATATCCCTAACTTTTTGTGAGTAGTGTATAGTTTTCTAGGTCAAACTGACTGAGAATGGCTAAACTTTAACATAAACAGATAAACTTGAGTAAACGCCTTCCCCTCAGCCAACTGTGAATACATTTACATTCCAGGACAGCGAACGTGAACTTCTATGCTTCATTTGCTTACATGCAAGGTCAAAGGTTATCATAAGCTGTCATTACCGCTATGACAGATTGTTCTAACTGCAAATCCCTGAAATGGGAGCAGATTAAAGGCTTAGATTACTTAAAAAGAAACAAACTTTACAAACTGTAATAAAACTAAAAGTATTTAATTTGTTTTAATTCAGGTTATGGAGAAATAAAGTTAGCAAATGAATGACTAAATGCAGCATGCAAGTGGATAGTGGAGCATTTCCAGATGACAGGATATTCCTGAGAGGATGGCGTCCACACACTCCTCAGAACTGTAAACTCTATTTAAAGTGCATCAATTATCATGTAGATCATTCCAGATTTTTTGGGTAGAAGAAGATCTTTAGCATGAAGAACAGTTCAAGGCTACACCAGATTCCTCTGTAGTTATTTCTTGACGTGCTATAATTTCACCATGCAACTGAATCTACAATGGTGCACTTGTGCTGTGCGTTATGTAACATCTTGAATGTTTCGTGCAGGGTGTTGAATGCCACTGAAGCTGCCAATACGCACATTTAACTAAGTCAACAGGTCCTACTTGAGATCTGACTGGATCCTAAAACTATTCTGTTGTTTCTGAATCACCTTTCCTTTCCAAGAATCAGAAACAAGATGGTGAAGTTAATCCTTTAATTGCAAACAACTTTCTTTCATATAAGATGAATTTGGATGCATTTGACAAAGCCCAGTTTAACAAACCAGAATTATAGTCTGTAGACAGTGGATGTATCAGTGGTGTTGGTGGTGTGTCTACAGAAGTTTAACCTTTGAGACTGAGGGTTTTCCGGTGTTCCTGCTTTTGGACTCTTCTGTTGCTTGGGATTGCCACATCAGCACCTGCAGCTCATCTACCACCACAGACTACCTGCGACAGACTTGTAGCCAAGTGGTTACAGAGGCGGGCTTGGGTTTGGAGAATCCAGGTTCAAGTTCCCTGGTGTGCCAACAGAAGTAAACCACTTTGGGCCCTTGAGCAAATCCCTTAATCCCCTACAACCGCTCCCTGGCCACCAAAAAATGGCAGCCCCCTGCTCTGTAGAACATCTAGAGATGGGTTGAATGCTGAGCTCAATATCCCAATTGGGATAAATAAAGTAAACATTATCATTATGACCACAAATATAGTTGGTTATCAGTCATCGTCTGGATCTGTAATTCTCCACCACCTTTGGTTCGTATCTTGCATTCTGACTTTGGGATTACCAACTATACTGCCACTTGGTTATGGTGTTCCATGTGTGGTGTACCTGCCAATATCTTTGACCCTGCTAAGATGTACTCAACTGTCTCAGCAGCATCTTTGCCGGCGTGCACCTGGAGCCAGTCTTAAAGTCTTTACAATCCATCCATCCATTCATTTTCCACCACTTATACAAGGTTGGGATGCAGGGGCAGCAGCTTAAGCATGAAAACCCAGTCATCCCATTTCCTTGGCTTTTCTTCCAACTTGTCATCAGGCGTTCCCAGGCCAACCAAAAGACTTTGTCCCTCAAGCATGTCCAGGGCCTCACTCCCACTGAGGCGTGCCTGGAAGGCATCCTAGCCAGATGCCCAAGGCAGCTCGTACAGCTCGTGATCATAGGTGAGGGTAGGAACATAGATCAACCGGTAAATTTAGAGCTTCACCTTTTGGATCAACTCCTTCTTCACCATGGAAGATGGAGCTGAGCCTTCCATGCTCATGAACAAGCCCCAAGATGTTTGAAGTCCTCCACTTGGAGCAGGACCTCAATTCCGTCCAACTCTCTAAACTAAAGTCTTTACACTACAACCTAAGTTACCCTTTCACCTACATCACCACAAATCTACTCCAACACCAATGAAAGCGATTCAGTATCTTGGCCAAGAACACTTGTCCGTTCTTTGGTTTAAGATTAACACTTTTGTTTGAACTTGTTAAAGACATTTCAGAATTCATTTTGTCCTCATACCATTCAAGACAAATATGGGTATACTACGATAAAAAAGTAGGACTTTTGCCTTTTGTTGAAGGTTAAAAGTCTAGAGGTTTCTTGGTCACATCCCCTTTTCATAATATTTTGGAAACCCCAATCTGATGTGGGAAGCCTGTTTTCATAACATTCATGGAAGATTTCTATCTCTACAAGAGGCCAAGACATCAGTGTATCTATTTCTCGAAACTTGACTTCTGTCTTGTCTGTCTCGTATTGAAGAGTATGGTACTGTAAGTTTCTTTTCTGCCTCTGGAAAATCTGGAAATGATTATTCTGTTTGATTTAGCTCTGGAAAATAAAGACAAATTAGTCTGAGATCCATTGAAGTCAAACTTTCATCCTCATGAACCCCATATCTACTGAAGTCCAATTTACTAAAGCTGACACATCAATGCTATGATGCTGTAATCTAGCACTTGAGCCAATATCTTTTTTTTGTTTTCTTTTCTGTGCCTTTCTTGATTCCAAAATTTCATAGAGAAAAACATCTAATAAAAATGACATCAGTACTTTAAAGTCGAAGCCTGAAGGGAAGCTTTGACCGGCTGCCTTTTTTTTCCCCCAGAACTTTTTATTCCGGTTTTCCATTTAGCAGCTGCAAACAAAGCCAAATGTGGACACAGAGGTTGATTCATTGATTCATGGACGACTTGTGTTCTCACGTGTCCAAGAACCTCACAAGCCTCTAAAGATGTAGTGTTATTATACAAAACAAGAGGCCAAAAAAATAGCTTCAGTTCAGAGTCTCGGAGGAAGTGGAACATTAGTGATTATGTTTTTTTGTTGTGTTTTTTTTTAAAACCACAAAACCCTTGGTAAAAGGTTACAAAGGGTGTTTTATAAAAAACAAAACAGAACCACAGTGTTCTTCGTGGTCGATGAGACATGAGAAAAAGACAAAGGGACAGCCAACATTAGGGTTTAAGGAGGCAGCTGCTGTGGACGTTGGACATGAGCGAGTGGAAAGATTTAGAAGAGATTAGAGGAAAGCACAGAAAAAATTCACCGGTTGTTTAATTGGTGCAAAAACGAGATCTGACAAGAGGACAGGAAGGTCTTATTACTGAGCTCAGAGTCAAAATGCTGACATCAGAATTATAACAAGGGCACATGAGGAAGAGGGGAAAACTTTAGAATAGACCAATATTGGCTGAGACTAACAAGATCAGCAGGAATGTCTGCCCATTCCCAGGTTGGGATCAAATTAAACTAGTTAAAAAATTTCCATCAAGCCAATTTCTGACTGTTCAGGTAACACACACATCTATGCACTCGCTCCTCTATATACCCAAAGGCGAAAAAATTAGGCGAAAACTGTTTGAATATCATGTAAACAAGTTTTTCTATTCACAATCCTGTGAGAAAACATTGAATATTTGTATATTGTAAGTATATGTTTTCATTTGAAAATGCCCCCATGTTGCTTTCAGCTCTGAAAACCCTCAAAGTTTGACCAGAAGCTATCTGATGCTGTTTCTCTCCCTTTTTGCCAACCCCTCCACCAAAGTCAAGGTCCAATGGTGGTTCAGTTGTAGACTTTCCAACCGGGCAGCGGACCTCTGTTTTTTCCGCCTCTTCTTTGATATGATACGTGCGCAGTAAGTATGGAAATGATTTGGTTACCACATAATGTGGGCCATGTGGAGCTGAACAGCAGAGATTGGAAACGAGGAATGGATGAGAGGAGGGGGAATGTCATTCGGGGAAGTCACTGCAGAAATTCCTCTTCATTCTTCATTTAATGTATATCACATTAATGTCCAACTGTTTCCTGAGCTTTTTTTTTTACTGAGATAGAAAAGTTTGGGCTCCCTCAGTTAGACTCAGTGTTTTAGTGAACAGAGGATGATCCAGTTTCTAAGTGCAGAAAGTTAAGAATGACAAATTTCTTAAATATTCTGAGTAAGATCATTATTTTATTACTTTCTTTCACAGTTTCAGCAGAACAAAAAGTGCAATGGCTCGATATAAAGGTTTGAGTATATGGTCAGTAGCCTACTTTTTAAATGTCATTTGGTTAAATATAACCCCTAATAAATACTTTTTAAAATTACATTCTTTGAGAAAAAGGGGGCGGCAGTGGCTCAGGTGGTAGAGCAGGTCGTATGGTGATCCAAGGGTTCGAGTCCTGCTCCTGCTGGTCAGCTGTCGTTGTGTCCTTGGGCAAGACACTTCACCCTCCTTGCCCCCAGTGTTAGTATCGGTGGCATTCTCAATTGTGGGTCCTGTGTTCTCTGAGGGGCCGGTCCCAAGCCCGGATAAATGCAGAGGGTTGTGTCAGGAAGGGCATCCGGCGTAAAACATGTGCCAATATACTCATGCGACTACATCCTGGGGATGATTCGCTGTGGCGACCCCTTTAGGGATAAGCCAAAAGGGAAGGAGGAGGATTCTTTGAGAAAAAGGCCCCATAGGATTGGGAGATTTTTGAGGTCCATTCACTGACTTTTTATTAAGTTTTGATATAAAAACTATTTTGGGCATGCTACAGTAAAGCAGAAGACTACAACACTAAAGCGGCTCCAAGAAAGTCATAAAGGGTTGGACATGTTCAGCAACAATACTCAGGTAGGATGCAGAGTTTAAATGATGCTCAGTTTGTACTAAGTTTGCCAAGAAGATATCCCCCATCCATTACACCCCTAGCAGCCTTAACCTTTGATCCAAGGCAGGATGGATCTGTGCTTTTTGTTGTCTATGCCAAATTCTGACCCTACCATCTGAAATGGAGACTCATCAGACCCAGAAATGTTTTTTCATCTTCTATTGTCCAATTCTGTTGAGCTGTGTGAGTTATAGCCTCAGTTTCCTGTTCTTCTGACCTCTAGTCTGACATTGACAAGACATTTCAGTCCAGACAACTGCTGCTGCTCACTGGATATTTTCTCTTTTCCGGACCATTCTCTGTATATCCCAGTACATTAGCAGTTTCAGAAATACTCAAACCTACGGATGTCACAGTTACTTAATTTCACAAACGCTACGATTAATTAATCATGCTGTCAGTCGATTAAAATTTTTAATCGCGATTAATCGCATGAGTGTCCTGAGTTAACTCGCGATTGATCGCATTTTAATCACAATATCTTCAAATCTTTTTTTGTTATTTTATCTATTTGATATTATTACCGTTTTAACAGGATATTAATTATTGCAATAATGATATAATAATTATATTGTTATTATACTTATTTAAACTGTTAAGAAGCCCACATAGACTCTAATTAATCCAGATTTTTTCAATATTGTAGTTGTCATTGCGTGAGGTAGACTGTAATAGTTGTTATTTCCAAGCTGCATTGAATGCCCACAGATGGAAAACTAAGTTAATTGATAAACTAAATAGATCATCCTGCAGCAATCCTCTTAATCAGTGTTGAGAACCTTGGCCCTCATCCTGCAAGTTTTCCATGCATCCCTGCTCCAACACACCTGATTCAAATTAATGAGCCATTGTGATTGGCTGTTGGATCCATTTGATTTGAATCAGGTGTGTTGGAGCAGGGATGCATTTAAAACTTGCAGGACTAGGGGTCCCAACCCCTGCTCTAAATATAAGGCTTGAAAACTGCCAGAATCTTCTTAAATAAGGAAGATAAAGGGATTTTTGGTGGACTCGGTTCACCGCTGTGACAAGGCATCTACATGCCCAAAACCAGCTTCTATGGCATGAGTAATAACTTTGTTGTCCGTGCGTAAATGCGGGAGAAAAAAGCGTTAATTCCACAAATTAAGGTCTGAATGAATGTGTTAATTTCAACAGCCCTAATTAAATATAAAGACCTCTAAGGAGTGTTCATCTGATTTTATGAATTTATAGTGTTGGGAAATTGATTAATGCAAAATAATCATGATCATGAATGTTTCTTTAACAAAAATGACACCAAGAAATTCTGTAATCGTGACATCCCTACTCAGACCAGTCTGTCTGACACCAACAACCATGTCATGTTTAAAGTCACTTAAATCCACTTTCTTCCTCATTTTGATGCTCAGTTTGAACTTCAGCAAGTCGTCTTGACCATATCTACATGACTAATGAAACATATTAATTAGGAAAAAAAAGCTCCTCTTGGCAAAGCTAATTTGTTCAGAACAAAACAGCAGCCAGACCATCATTCTGCTGCTATATGCTGGACAAGACAAGTAAAAACAGCAACTAAAAAAACATTTTTTAAATAAAAAAAGAGATATATTTTTAACCAAAAGAAAAAAAAATCCATTTCAAAATCGTGAAACAAAAAATTGCGATATTTATGTGAATCGATTTTTTTCTCCCACCCCTAATACGTTACTTTGAAAAGAAGCTGCATGATAAGCGATGTAGCTAGCATGCATGTTAGATACACATGCATTCCTGAAGATGCCTTCTGCTACATTAGCAAACAGCACAACAGCCCTGTTAGCACGATGTTCGATAACACAATAACGCCACACCATTACTGCCAGTTAAACAGAAAGAATAACAACACTGATAACAGCTACATGATGGAGCATATGTCTGTTGGGAACTTGAGCTCCCTCAGATGCAATGAAGAGCATCTATCAGCACCTAATAGCAATGTTGACCTAGCAAACACAGTGATAACCCACAGCACCAGCTGCTGGCATGCACACACAGCTGTGGCCACATCCTAATGAACATTCCAACATGAGAACACAAATATCCTGTTTGTCAAGCTGTTAAATCAAGGTCTTGCATGTGTGGTAAGTCTGTAGATCTGTGTTCAATCACGTGACGCAACGCACGGCAGCGCGCTCATCTGTGGTTCTGTTTGAACGAAATAATATTCCTGCCTGTTGTTATTCTACCCTCTCCATCATTCGTCTCTTTCAGCTTCACTCCTGCTCCACTATTTCAAGATTTATGGGATTTTCTGTGGTGAGGAAATGTTACATGTTTTATACAAACACACTATTTTAACTGCCTTTACCTCCTTTGTTGTTCCAGCTTTAAAATCTTGTCCTCGATGGGCTTTTAAATCCACGGGCAGTTGCAGTGAAATTAAGTATTTAAAGCTTTCATGGGGCGGTTTTACTTATCACTAGACAGAAAAAGCTAATATGATGACAGAAACATAAAACGGGCTGAAAGACCACAAGTACATAAAGGTTTTGCAATCAGTTTACCTTTGAATGCACTTTTGTCACTACTGATATGAAGGAAAATGAAGGAAATGCAGCACCTACTCAGAAGCTTCACAGTTCATTAACATTCAAAACTGAAATGTTGAGAAATGCTTATGGAGAAGCCAAAACAGAAGAAAACCAATAATCAGTAGTGTGTTACTGCGTGGATTCTTATTAAAGCTTTTAGATGCCCTTATTGCCCCCCAAATAATTTATAGCGATACACAGAAAGTGTATCTCCTCCCACAGAAGGATTTTATTTGAATTTTATCAGAAGAAAGAAAATGTCGATAAACGTCTACAGAGTGTGGTTTTAGCACAACAGTACCAGTCATCTGGTAGGATGTCATGGTGAATCAGTGGATGCTAATACAAGAAAATACAATCCAGCACAACAACAACCCCGCAGAAAAAGACTGATATTAAAGATTTGTTCCACCCCCAAGATTAAAGATTTTCAAACCTTTTTAGTGCAGGTAAGAGTGACAGCTTTGGTGACATTATACCATATACCCTTAAACTGCGGTAAAGATGCCAACTACTGCTCAATAATAAATCAGTAACGTAGCTACTTGTTTATCACAATAAAGAAAAATCTTAACAATACAATTGAAAGTATTTTTTCACTGTGTATTTAAAAAAATAGTCTATTTATTGATTCTCTTATTTAATATAAATCCAGAAAATGACATATAAATGTCTCATTTACATTTACAATGGAAAATTGATATTCATGTTAAAGAAATGTCAAAAACAGTATCCGACCGTAATGAATCCAAACAAATCTAACTTAATATTTTTGTATAAAAATTTATTATTCCTGAATCAAAGTATATAAAAGTGCATTTCACCACTTTGGACCAATCAGAGCAGAGATATGCTTTCCAGGAAATGGGCCATAAAGGTGAGAGAAGCTAATACAGTGTTTCAATTGGAGACTTAAAGCCTTTTTTTCTTTCTTTTATTCAATAACACATAGCTGTTCAAGTAAAACCCCAAATAAAATTCTGGACTTCTAAATGAGAATTGTTTTTAAAAAAAATAATCATTTGACTTTTGTGTACAGTAAAAATGCAAGGACTTTAAGCTAGCAAGTTGGCTTAGCCTGGCTGGAACAGTTTTGTTCCAGAAGGGAAAAAAAAAGAAAAAACAAAAATTAAAATAACTTTTGAGAACACATAAAACTCATCAAAAACATGACCGGTATCTGTTCAGATGATCGCTTCCCTTCAAATATGAAAACCAAGGTGCTGATACCATGAAAAAAAGATCTCTGAATACAGTAATCCTTAAATATACACTATCTTGAGCTGATAACTGGTATTAAACATGTGGATCTCCTTTTCTTTCTGTATGCATACTTTTGCAGAGTGGGTTAAAAAAGGTTCAAACTTTAAACATTCAAATCCGACCAACTTCCTCCTCTGTCACTGCTCTGACTCTTTCAACTCTCAGGTTCTGTTTCTCTTCTTACCTCCCTCTACTCTCTTTTTTCCTTCTGATCCTTGCTTTCTGTTTCATCCTCATCCAAATGACCTGGCCATGAAAACAGTGAGCTACAGGTCTGTGTATGGACACCACACTGTTTCTCAGGGATGTGTCTCCACAAGCCTCCCTGACTGCAAGCTGCAGCACTGGTAGAAAAGGCTAAGGAGCTTTATTCTAGATGGAAAGCTCCTCTTTTTTGTAGTTAAAATGACTTGTGCTCTATGAGTGTGATGTCCAAGTGTGCCAAAAACAAAACCCAAATCATTTCTGACTGAGAAAGAACCGAATTGTTTGTGCGCTTTAGCCAACTGACATCATTTTGGACTTGTCTTTTTGATTTAAGACACAAACACACACAGCAAAAGTAAAGGCCAAATGTATCTCCCTCTCACCTTCTCTCAATCATAGTACATATAAGTCTCTTGTTTTTTTTCAACTCCCTGCTTCTTTTGGTGCGTTACACTCATATTAATACCGTACATAACTTTGGAGAAATGCCGAAGGCCTGTTTGGATGCTTGAATTGCCAGAGAAACACTTAACTTCTAACTCATGCCTCATCAAAAGACAAAAAACTGCTTGTGTCACTCCTGAAAAATTCGTCCCACCCTTGAGCACTAAAACTTACTGTAACTTGACTCTGCAATGTGGATCCTCAAGCATAACACACAGAGACTACGGGGGGGCTGTAGGTGAAAAGACAAGACAGCAAGCGAGAAGGAGAATTGCGTATTTTGGTAATGGGGTCTGGTATGGGGGGGGGTAGATTTAATCTTAATATTTTCAGCGACAGGTTTGGTTTTACTTTAAATTGTTGACTAATTTTGAACGTAGGAGTGTGTGTGGAGAAGTTCCACAGACAAACATACAAGTCAAATCCACCAAAACTTCAAGTGCACACACAAACACACACACACACACACACACACACACACACACACACACACACACACACACACACACACACACACAC
>JAOXYM010000005.1:20695302-20706060 GCA_028567055.1 Leptatherina wallacei
CACACACACACACACACACACACACACACACACACACACACACACACACACACACACACACACACACATTCCTGTTAGGCCCACCACTGTTTCTTTGATGATAACTTTAACCTTGCCTTCACCAATAAAACCCAATCTGGTGTGAAAGTCTGGGATCCATATCCAGCAGATTTATGTACGTATTAATGTACCCTATAATGCTCCATCCTGCGCTCAGATGTTGCATCAGAAATTGGCAAGCCACACACAGAGGCTAGGCTGGATTTGAGTGTGAACTTATACTCACATGCTAATATTTTCAACCATCTTTCAAAACAGATGCGGTCCCTAGAAAAAAGACTCAACGTAAAACACTTCACAACTCAGCAACTCTTAAAAATGGCCTAATTCAAGCCATTTTTGTCTTGAATGTGTTATGCCTGGAAACCTTTGAAAAAAAGTTTTTAACCAGTCCATGCATTGCAGCCAGGAAGATGCTGATACTGTCTCTTGAATCTGATTTCCTGACCTTTAGTTTAAGACCTGGAATCTTAACACTTAGCTAACGCTGAGCTAACACCTAATCCGCCCCATAACCTGATGTAATTCTAAACCTGAACCCTGAGCTACTGCAGGCATCCTGTATGCCGTGATTTATTTTCAATTTTTTCAAGGATTTTCCTTCATTTTCTATGTTTGGAAATCATCGGGTCAAAACAAAAACCAAATCCTGAGAAGATCTACACACAAACACACACTTAAATCAGCCAAACAGAGAGAAAAATGACTAATTAGTAGCTCCTTTTGGGATGAAAAGACCACACACACATATGCACACACCTTCACAAATATCAGACCACACATACACACACAGTGTGTATTGTTGCATGTAAGGGTGAGTCAGAGCCTATCGGTGAACCCAAACAATAACAAAGTGGACCAGTGATGTGAAAGGAATGGAATTCCAATCACACACACACACACAGTTACACACAATATAACATATAAGTCTTAAATTTGAGATAAATCAACCCAAATATAAATTTTAATAAAAGTCAGACAAGAAAAGTTTTCAAAAACACATCACAGAATAGATATGTAACTCTGAACATATCCTATTGTTTGTGGATGTCAAGGAGGGCAGCAAACACCAGTTAAAAGATAAGAGGTCATGTGATCATGATTTAAGACACCATAAAATCTGAAACAGTAAACTAGTTTCACTGCAACCATGAGATGGAACATAAAACTGCCTGATAAGCAATTTACTTACACTTGACATTGAAGCATGGCTCGGACAGATTTGTTTATTTATTCAACATCTTATTAGTCTTTTATCAACTAGCATGACAAGGTCTATAAATGTATAGTAGATAGTAAAGAATGTCAAATTTTCAAACTGTTTTCCATCCAGCTTCATTTTTCATTATTCAAATGTAGCAGGGGGGGAAGTAAAATAAGTAATACTGTCAATGTGAACTTGTTTTAACACATGATCAATTAGTTTAGTTTTCACCAGCGATATGGTCGACAACAAAGCCGCTTACATGCTACAACGCGCACTGCAGGTAGGGCAACAAAAAAAGAAAATCAAGCTAATGAAAAATCGCTTCATCATAATGTTTAAATTCATGGCATGCTTAAAGTAAAAAAAAAATTGCCATTCTCTTTCTCAAAAACATGGGGGCACCCAAACAAATCGGATTGCAATTTGTCACAATTAATTACATAGACTTTCAAGCTTCATTGTGACTAAAAATTCACTACACAACAGCACAGAAAAAAGCTGCTATGTGTTGCATTTGTCCCATATTTGTACAAACTTTAAGGATTGATATGAACATGAAGTTCAATGCTGGATGGTGGGCAGGCCTGATGATGAGAGGTGTAGCAACAATCAGTCACAAAAACAGACACACGATAAGTACGACGATTTGATTTGCTGGAGCCTCCACTGCCACTTTAAAAGCTGAACTTCTCTCAACTTTCCACCGCAAGCTAACAAGTTACCCTTGCTTCCCTGGCTATCAAGTTACACTTATTTCACTAGCTAGCAAGTTAGGTTTACTTCACTAACTACAAAAGTTATGTTTACTTGACTAGCTAGCAAGTAAGGGCTGCTTCACTAGCTAGCGAGTTACACTTGCTTCATTATCTAGCATATTACGCTAGTGAAGCAGTAGACTGGGATTTTTAGTAATGCAACAGCACGTGATGCATTGCTAAACATGAATGACAAACAGGACTGTTCCACTTAAGCACGTACATTTGAATTGAACTTTTCAAAAAATCCATTGTAATGTTGCTACTATGACATAATTTGGTTTTAATTCCTATAGTGCTACATAGTCCTTTCTGAAATAGATAGGTTAAACATAATACAAGCAAAACTTGCTCAGTTATGTCCATTTAAAAAGAAAAAACATCTTTTGTTCTTGCGAACAGAACAAAAAGACTATTTTCAGGAAACTTTATTGTCATACTCTGGTTTCTGACCCACAGAAGCACTGAGATGGTGTGTAACTCAAATTTAAGGGGCGTAAAGAATAAGTAATAAAAAACTTTGAAGCACATAATATATAATCACTACATTTTGATAACATTGACTAACATCTGAAGCCCAAATGCACCTTCAATAACCCGTGCACTATAAATATACCGTATAATATCAACCTCCTTGTTTTACCTCACATATATTTCATTATAACCTTCTGAGAAACTTCCTGAAGGGAAAAAGAATTATTTTGACACAAAAAAGCAATGTGTTAAATCACTTCAAATTAATCCAATCCCCTCTTGATTTCTCACTGTAATTTATAGTTTTGATGACATTCCAGCTGACCAGAAAATTGTGTTAACAGGTGTGTAGAATCACAAGCTCTTATCCCTAACGTTATTAATAAATTATGTGCGATTCTCCAGCTCCTTGATAAACTAAGATGTCAGGAGAAGGAGAAAAACCACAACTCCAACTTTCTGGTTTATTTATTTCATTGTCAACTCTGTCAATCTACCGATCAACTGGAAGGCTTATTTTTGCAGCTGTGGAGTTTCTGAAGTGGAAAACTAATAAACTGGGATGTGACTTTTCTGTTCTTTGAAATAGGTGTACCAGAATAAAAAAAGAATCCCCCCCCGGCCTCATCTAGCAACATACACACACACAGACACACAGAGGGAACTTCTGGGTGTTTGTTTTGATATGAATGTGGCAGCTCTCAGGTCCCACCAGAAAATTCCTCTGTACAATGTTGATTGTTCAAAATATCTTTTGTCTTAACCAGACTGGCATGATGTGGAGCTGCACCGCAAGTGAAAAAAGACGGGCCTGTTTCCAGATTAAAAATAGCCGGCCTTCACATGAGAACCAGGGGAATCCCCACACACATATACATAGCCTTGTGTTTTTCATTAAGTCTCTGTCCAGTGTCCTCTCTGAACTGCTCCTTATGCAATTCCCTGCCACCTCCCATCATATCAACTATATAGAGATGGAAATCAAGTCATTATTTAACCTTAACAACCTGTAACACACAAAGACTACTGATACAATTGCTTTTTGTCTCCCCTTAATGAAATTTAAAACATGCATTATTATTCAAGTAGAATATTTAAATGGATAAATGTGCAAGAGAGTTACATAGTTCACTGTTTTTTTATTCTTAACCCTTTGATCCTTGTGCCTGCTTTTTAGGCCCCTGTTGTAAAAACATTATATATCAGTAATGAAATAAGTATACCTCTGCAACCACAAGGTCTATTTGAACACTTTTTTGGGTCATAATAAAGGGAAAACTTACCAGATTAGTTAAGTTAATATCAGTATGTGTTACTGGTGAAGACTAATTTAAGATGGCACATAACATAAATGAAAAAAGTTTCAGGCTTGCCTAAAAAAAAAACACTTACAGGATGAATATGCATATTCTTTTGCTCTAGTCCTCTAAAAATCATAGTAGCATATATGAACATTAGCTCTGCAAAGGCTAACTCTGATAAAGTGGAGCAAAGGTTTGGCTATCTGTTCAACAACCCAAAAGTGACACATAAACATTGAAGTTATATAAGGAAAACACCATCCTCAGCTTTGTCTTTGCATCCTCTATCACACAAAACACGACTCATTTAGTCCTGATATTCGGGTTTTAATTTAACTGTTTTTGGAATAGTTTTTCTTTGATCTCTAGTCTTGTTTTTCCACACTTTATCCCTTCTGTGCTCTAGTTAGCTTTCGTTTCCTGCTCCCCCGTCACACCTGTCTCTCATTCATGTCTCAGTATCTATACTCTGGGTTTCCCTTTGTTCAGTCTGTTTCTGATCGTCATCCTAGTTTCAGGTAGTCAGTCTGGAGTTTTTGTCAGAGTTTTGCTTTTGTTGGCGTTTATTGACTTCCTTGTTCATCCTGCATGTGCTGCAAGACAATCCTTAGTTAAGTTTCAATTTTTGGTCCAACTCCTCTTCTCAGATTGTGACACATTTGAAATGAGCCATTTTTTCATTTGCAGAATTTCTTTTTCAAATGCATCATAGGATGATCAAACAAATAAAAACAGACCTAACTTCCTTATTCTTCGTTGTAGAAACAAAGAAAAAAAAGCCAGCTGCAGCTAATAACACTCCACTCCACTGTTATCCATTTGAGGTTTCTTAACCTAATAGTCTTCAAAAGTATTTAACACAGACTTTTTTTCAGTGTTCATCATCTGCAGCTCCTTAATATACACAGCTGTGTGTCTGAACTTTGATCCACAAAGATATAAATGTCAAAGTATCCAATGTAATGGAGATTTAAAGTGATGGAAAATAATGAAAGATATTAGGACGAGTGTTTCCATGTGATATTGTCGACATTCTCTCACCAAAAAAGTCCCAGTTTTAATCCTGTTAACACAATTATTCATGACTATCACACCGAACTCGTGATGGAGATTGTTTGTGCTTAAAGCATCAATTGTTTCACACCTGTTTGTCAATTAAAACTAGCTGTAAACACGGATTAAAAGTGATTCAATGTTTACAATGTTTGGAAAATCAAACTATCCACTGTAACTTTTCCTAACATGTGCAAAAGTCTTGAGGCACCCCTCATTTCTTTGAATTTTCTTCCAAGAAGCCACAGACTTTCTCGTGTTGCTGAACCCGTGTTGTTTCCGACCAACCCTAAATTCTGTCTTTAGGGACTTCTGTTGCATCAGCCTGTTGAAAAAACACATTTGTTCCCATTTCTTTAGCAGTATCGACATAAAGCCAAAGATAACATAGTTTGACGAACATAAAATGCCTTAAAAAAACACCACCATCCACAGCAGATGTAGCGCATCTGAAATTGATATCCTTAAGAAATAGGCAAAAATCCAGCAAAGATCTGACTTCTAATGGCTGATTTTGCAACTATTATCAGCATTAACACTTCCTCGCTAGAGATTCTCCTACTTTCTGCACATGGGCTTAATCTGGACTTTTTTCAGACTCCTGGTTTATCTGATGTAGACATTCAATATTTCATACCCAGCCTCTCCTGATGACGTGTAGAAAAGTTCAGGGCTGCAGCGCAGGTGTGAAAGCAACTTGAGATTTAATTTTTCTTCTTTAAAGCATGACACATTCGTCAGCCGTTTGCTCTTTTGTAGAGATGCGCAGAACGCCGTTACGCTGTTAACGGGCCTCTCGCTGGAATTCATGCATAATCGGGATTGTACTTCACTTCTTTTATCCCTTTTGATTTATCCACACCTCCCATGAAGAGTGTCAGAAACCATGTGTGGCATCTCTTGTTGGACCTCACCTTCGGCAAACAGTTGTACTAGTGTTTACGTCAGATTGCTCGTCTTTGAAACTCCATATTGGAAAAAGGTGTACAGGTACACACAACATATTAACTTGATTATTCAATATTAAGTCAAAATGCAAAAGCTGTGTGTGGACACTTAAGCAAATCCTTACTGATTCCACAGGAACGAAGAGGTTAAGTAGCAGCTTATCAACTTGATTGATCATTAGTGTCAATAAACAGCATTCAGGTGTGTTAACACAATGCCAAGGAGGAAAGACATCAGCAATGATCTTAAAGAGGCAATCACTGCTGCCTATAAATCTATGGCTCTGTTCACACGGTAGCTTAATTAAATTTTTTTTTTTTTTTTTAAATTTCCCAATTGTTGACGTCCCTACTGGTGTACCTCAAGGATCAATTCTTGGTCCACTGTTATATTCACTATACATTAATTATTTACCCAATGAATGCCCCAATATTGATTTCCAAATGTATGTTGATGATGCTGTCATTTACGCTAGAAGCATTGAAGAGGTGTCCAATGTTTTCACCTGTGTTGGTTCATGTTGATGAATGGCTCTCTAAATCCTGCCTGCTACTGAACACCAAAAAGATCGTCCTTATGATGTTTACAAAACAGCCAGTGGACATAAAACACTCACTGTAAAACACTGTTAACAAATGTAAGTATCTTGCCAGGTCGGCAGATCAACGCAAATTCCACATAGAACATAAACAAAGTTAAACAACATGTGTGTGTTGCTTTTGTTTTCATTCTGTTGCAGAGGAAACGTGTTGGAGTGGGACAGTATGGCAGGGGAAAAGTTATTCCCTCCAAATAAACCGATTTAGTCATCTTCGTCTAATTTATTTTTGGCTATAGAGGAAAACATGACCATGGTGTCAATGTGGAGGACGTGTCGCCGGCTTATAATAATAATAAGGAGAAAATGCATAGAAGATGTTTCGCCACCTGCAGGATAATCACAAGATTTGTACCAAAAAGAAAAGGTAAATGCTCAGTACCTGGGTTAAATTACATACATTTTTATCTAATGTAACACTGAAATGAATAAATATAGTCTTATTTGCAATTTTATAATAGTCTGCGACTCAGGTTGGACTTAAAGTGTAACGTAACATTTTTCTGTGTTTCTATATTCTCTACTTGGGTTCAGAAATATTCAAAAAAATGTTTTTATTATGTTGTTTAACAGACACTACCATCCCAGGTCCAGGTAGAAGTCCTGTAGCCTTTCATATCTGTTTCCTCTTAGAGTTATTTATTGATTGTTTACAGACCAGAGGTGATTTTGTTGGAATCGGACAGATTGGTTAATTCACTTTGTTTCTACATTATTTTATGTTTGCATCTAAAGATCGAAATAAGTTCGATCCGAAGTCAGAACAATGCAGTAGGCTACCCGGAAGACACAGCAAAAAGCCTAAAAGCTACATCTCAGACTCCACAGGCGCACGTTAGCACGTTACATGTTAAAGTTCATGACTGTCTAGGCTGATTAAACAGGGTCTGTTTTCAAACTAAAGCTATGATATGTTTTTCTTTTTTTTCCGTTTTTGCTTCCCTCCTGCAACCCTTCAAAATGTTACATCCAAATGAGCTGAATCTCAGCTGGAACTGGATCACGCAACAGACAACGATCCCAAACACAACAGCAATGAAAAAGAAAGGAATCAAGGTGTTGCAATGATCAAGTCAAAGTCCAGATCTCGACCTGACTGGAAAGGCTGTGATGGTAACGTAAGAGTGCATAAATGAATGCTGCAAATCTCAATGAAGCGAAGCAACGTTTGAAAAAAGAGTGGGCCAAAATTCCTCCACAATGATGTGAGACTGATAACATCAAGCAGAAAAAGGATTACTTGAAGTTATTGCAGCTAAAGGTGGATCTATGAGCTACTGAATCGTGCACGTGTACTCAGTTTTTCTCCCACTGCTTCTGGTTTACAACTCAGTTTCTGTTCAATGAGTAAAAACAAAGTATAAAATGTTGCCTTTTTCTCCTTTGAGGGTGTATTTTGCTTAGTTTGACAATAGATTATATTTTATAAAAACAATGCCCTGATAGGTAAAACCTTTTTAAAATGAAAGAAACTTTCGTTTTCACATGATTTTCATACAGTTGAGAACTTCTGTCAGTCTGACTGATAAGCTTATCGCTCATATTTTATGTCTCCACTAAGCAGGAAAAACACAGCAGGGGGCTTTAGGAGTAATGACTTTTGTCTTTGCCCTGCTGGGACTCAGTGAATCGCACCTCTTTAAGTAGCAGATTTGACTCCAGCATCCACAAAGGCAAAGCTGTTTCGACTTCCAGAGCAAGCCATCAAACCTGACCTGTAAAAATATTGCTGCAACCTAGATCTGCATTTAAATATCTGAAAGAAAACAGACGTCTTCAGCCCAAAGTGGACACCGTATTTTACAAATGAGAGCTACAGACGCACTGCAGATGTATTAACAATAACTTATAATATCAGGAGATAAAAATGGCAGAAATCAAACCCCAGGCGAAAAGCCCACCTCTATTAATGACCTGCATATTTCACCTCTGTGCATAACATCTGTAACCTACTTAAAGAGCGCGCAGCGCTGCAGCCTCTCCTCGCCCAAATAGCTCCAATATGTTCCTTTTTACGCACGCAGTTAGGCTCATTTAGTTGAATAAACGCTGCTGGACAGAGAAATGAACAGTGGCCTCTTCTTCTCATGATTTACTTTCTTTTTTTTCTTTTTGACAAGTCCAGTCAGGCAAAATGCGTCTCCCAAGCGCTTGACAAGTCAAACCGCTGGGGAGGAACATTGCCAAACCTCCTTCCAGTAATGAAGTACACTCCAAAATGAAAGTTTCTAAAGACTTTAGTCACATTTTTGTGATTGCTTCGTTAATTTTGATATTTTATAATGAGTTACTCCACCGGAAAGACTCACATTGCGCACAATTTGGCAAATCTCTGGTTGTTTGTGTTGCGCAGCTGCAATGTCACTGAATGAGACCAACTACAATAGTGACACTGCTTTTCATGCAAGTTTCTGCATCTCTCTGGGCAACGGATGTCCCACAAACAAGCACGTGCTTGTTCAAAACACAAACTACTCTATTAGAAGTAGTAGGAAACCAGCTCCTACCTGTGATATGGACATGTTCAGGTAGACAAAGAGCCCAGTGGTGGAGGCAATCTGCAGCACCACCACCACAATCACCACCATCGCCAACCACATCTTGGACGGCGCTTCCTTGCGCCCCGTCCTGCTCGGACCCCCGGTAGGAACCATCATGTAGGCTGTGGACTCGCTGCTCACGGATCTGAAATAATCCTGGTGCTGCTGCGGCTGCTGTGCGCTCGGAGTGGCCATGGCATTCCCGACGCATGAGTAGAGTATAAAAAACCAAAAGGAAAAACGGGGGGAGGCTGGGAATCGAGCAAAAAACAACAACAACAACGTCCGCAGACTTGACCAACTGACCGTAAAATGGAGCAAAAATTAGATTTCCATGCGTCTGCCGGCGAGCGGAGCTTTCACATTCGGCAGGAGAGGCGAGGCTAAAGGGGGAGGAGAGGAAGAAAAAGAGCCGAAAAGTTTTAAAGTTCGGATGCGTCCATGTCTGCTCAGCGCTCAGCTGCTGTGTGAAGTGGGATTGGAGGAGGCAGCTGGACTGGTGGGCTGGAAACGGAGAGAGCGCAGCAAAAGAGGGGGCAGGCTTAACCTCTTCATCACCCTGGAGCTGTGTGGAGGAATGCGCCCTCACACGTGCGCGCGCGTACACACACTTAGCCTTTTTCTGATTTGGTGTTGCTCTCTATAGGCCCGGGACGCTCATGCCACACACAGCCAAAGTAACAACAAGAGAACGTTTTTATTGAACTTTGAGTGCTGCCACAATTTATACTCAGTAAGCAAGTGACACGTTTTCTCACATCTAATAAGAGGAATATTATTATCTATTATTCCTGTCTGGAGACTTTTTCATTTGCCTGTCACTAAAAAGATTTCAGGGTAATATGCGTGTTTTTCAGCTGCGTTTTTTCCCCCTTCAGCGCTTCTGATAGACTTATGTTGTCATCCATGCCATGAAATGTTTCTTTTCTTTGTGTTGGAGTGTTGTGCGCCTCTTTGAGCCTCAGATTGGCCGGGCAGAGGGCGCTGTCTCTCTGTTCACATCTGCATAACTTCTGAGGAAACACTCTGGCCACTTTTAAGTTCTTGCTGGACCGACTTTTGCCTTCATTGCAGCCTTAATCAGTGGCTATCCAAGCTATTTTTAATAGGGTGACCAAGATAATATAATAATAATATATTATTAATTAGAATGTCCAGCAGTATAATTTTGATGACAATCACTGTGTGAAATGATATTATTGGGTGTCTGGAAACCCTTAAATAATAACTTCTGTCCCTTTCTAGTGTGAAAAACAAGATATAAACTTGTTCTTTGTAATGTTTGCTTTTTCTCAAAATCCTTTATTTGTAGAAGAAGGAGAGGCTTGAAACATTACATATACTGTAGAGTAAACACAGATCAACCAGTAATCAATAAAAGCAGTTGTTCTTGTAGCTGCTAGAATCTAACGGCTGGAATGTGAGTCTGTTTTTCAGGGTGGCACCAAAGCCTCAAACCCCTCCACTCCTGTCCTGTTATTTGTTGTCACCCACTGTCATTAATTCAGAAAACACAGATTTGTTTCGTGGCATTATTCAACTTATCTGTAGAGCAACCCAAAGTGCTTTACAGAGTAAAAAAGAACATTAAAGAACACAATTAAAATATCTGAAATGAAACAATTAAAAAATTGCTAATAAAAAACACAGTACAAATAATAAAAAATATGCAAGAAGACAGGTGTTTACCTTGGGTCCCGTGTTAATTAACTTGATGAGGGTGGCCACAGAGGTGTCATAGATTAAACAAGGTGATGGAAACATTCCTCAGAGGTTTTGCTCCATATTGACATGATAGCATCACACAGTTGCTGCACATCCA
>JAOXYM010000005.1:20706694-20717389 GCA_028567055.1 Leptatherina wallacei
GGTGAGTCTGTGTGAATTGTAGCCTCAGTTTCCTGTTCTTAGCTGACAGGAGAGGCACCCGGTGTGGTCTTCTGCTGATGTAACCCATGGTTAAAACTTCCAACTTCATCTTTAATTCTGACCAACATTTGTTAGAACCCAACTATCTTTTGGGTTGTGGCGGTTTTCCATTATTTTGAGGATTACTCTGATCGGTCAGTTGCAACATGTATTACTGTAGCCATGTGTGATCCTCCAGTAGGCACAGAAGATAAGCGGTTTCTGAAATACTCACACCAACAACCATGCCACGTTCAAAGTCCCCTTTCTTCCTCATTCTGTTTGAGCCAACCAAAACTTTTTTCCCCTCTACAATTCTAGGCCATTTTGCACTAAACTTTAAACACATTTAGATACATGAATTCATCATAAGGGGGGGGGGATTATTTGCTACACCAAACAGAACCTCTGTTGCTTTTGCTCATCTCTGTGTTCTCTGAACTGCCACCTCCCAGTGTTTTGTATGTCTTTGGACCATTACAGAACTTTACAATGTTTGAAAGCAAACATTTACCCAACGCCCTCCAATCCAATATTTGAACTTCAGCTTACAAAAGCGTGACAGAGCTCTACTCAGGTCACTGAAGATATGTGCTGCTACGCAGTCATGAGGGCAACATTTAGATTTCATTTCACTCGCAGCCAAAAAGAGGAAACTTGCATGCCAAGCAAAGCCTCCACCCCTTCTTAAATCAACATACAAATAGAGCTTTTTTTTAAAAAAAAAATGTCTTCCATTGTTTTTTATTCCATTGTCTTTAATGTCCCTTCACCCAGTTATTTGCTGCTTTTGAGAAGTAGATGGCACATTTCTGTTTTTTAAAACTGCAACATAGCAGTCTGAAACCATTTGCTGTGATGGAGGCCAAGTCTCCTACAAATTTTTAAATGCTATTTTGATTTGTGAAAGCTTTTATGGGTGTGATCCAGAAAAATGATCCCAAAGTCAAGTTCCACAGGTTTTCTCACCAGATGTGAAAGCTATCCATTCCTACTGGGACCTACTGATGTCCCGGTACTCTTTGCAAATCTTTATGGCAGAGAGGGACTGGCAGGAATATGGAAGCATAGATAAGTAAATTCAGAGCGTTGGCATGTCAAAAGAGAGGTGGAAGAAGAGTCGACAACTTTCCATAATAATGGCAGTGATGTTGTTTTAGGTGTGCCTTCTTGAGGGCCGGTTCTGCCTCTGCTGTGGGACGTGTCTCTGGCTGGATTGTAATTCAAGGCTGCAAACAGCCAAATGTCTGACAAACTTTACAAGGGGGCAATATACAGCACCTGCACTCAAATCTCTACAAGTATCCCTCAGTGACATGAAAATCAAATGATGCATGATGCCGATACTGTTAATGACATGATTTAAAAATTTGTTTTTAACTCAAATTTTTTTCCAAGTCATTGCTGGAACATTTTAAGTGTTTTTCCAGCCCTTGGTGAATGCTGCCAGAACAAATGTGCTGCCAGAAGGAAGTTCATCATAGACTGCATCACCCGGGAACACCCTCCAAGTCAACGGCAGTTCCAGATGGGACGTCCCGTGAATTTGTTTGATACCCTATCTGAAATATATCTTGCGAATGGGAAGCAAAGCCTGTGGTGTGGATTGGATTCAAACAATGGAATGGATTCCAGTTCTGTAAAGTTTTTACAGCTAAAAAAAGTTACCCTGACTGTTCTGAAAAACTGCTTGCATGGTGCCGAGATCGGCTTGAAGTCAATTTTCACTCCTCAAGTTTAAAGTCAAGGAAATGACCATCAAATTACTTTAAAAATAAAGGACAAGCTATAGCAGTGAACTTTGGAAAAACTAGTTATCACTCACAGTTTAATCTTAGCCAGACAACCACAGTACCCCAAGTACAATGTCTTTGGCAATTCCCTAAATTCAGTTGCTCATCCCTGCCCCTACCGTTTCTGTTGGTACTGCTCTGTTTGCTATGTCAGGCTATGCAGACGCAAGCTCTCTGAACACAGACAGAAATTAAAAGCACTCAGAGAGCGCAGATCTCTGCCAAGCCATACGGTGACTCACCTGAGGTAAAAACCCAAAAGTCCAACATTATATTTTGAACCAGATCCAGAATCTCAACGTGATCCGGGTCAAACATTGTCGGATTATAACATCTACCAGTAACTAGAAGATGTCCTGTTGCAGTGTTTTATAGCCTTTTGCACATGGCTGCACTGAATGTACGTCCTCTACCGGAGCTGCATCGATGCCAGAATGACCCGCCGTGCGTTCATTAGTGAGCTCTCCACGAGATATCCAGCGCTCTGTTTCCTTACTTTAGCATTATATGATACTCTTTTCTTAATTGTTCCTCCTCAGATAATTGATGAAAAGCTAGGAAGTATTTGACATTCTCCTATTTGAAATACAAGCCCAAACTAATCCCACATGCTAATCAGTTAATTTTATTGATTTATTTATTTATTGAAGCTTTGTCTACTTTTGAATGATAAAAAAAAAAAGATTCAAAGAGAAAAAATTGGCCTCTGTAAATGCCAACTTTTATTATTTAAAAAAAAAAAAAGCCGCGTCAGCAGCGTATCTTGTAATGACCCCCTCGGGTGGTTCTAGAATATTGGAAGTTCAATTACTTTTTAAATTATGTTGTTAACAGACAGACAGATGTATGGCGACGGAAACACAACCTCTGCACTTCTATAAACATAGAGGTCTTGGAAGGCGGACAGAAAGCTCTATCGATATGCGTATTTAACACAGAGCATAGAGGAGGTCAGTGACGGTGGCATCGCCACCAAAGAATATTTAGGCAGAGTCTCAAAGCATTTATTTCAGAAAGTGCCAGTTGGCCTAACCTGCTCACTGAAAAATATCTATAAAGAAAAAGCGTGTGCATTGACATGTGACACCAAGTAACCTAAGGCTACTAGTGTTTGGATCATCCAGGTGGGCAGAATATCTTCATACCCAGAGGTTCTGAAGAAAATATAAACACAGTGGAAAAATCCAGCGGAAAATTTTGCAATTGTCAAACTGGAAGTTTGACTTAACAGTTTGTGGTTGAGAAAGGTAACGGTGGCATTTTACAATCATTTAAATGAAGAATATTTTCTCACACATCTATAATCCTAAATGACTACTTTGGGGCTATGCATTTTTCCCAAAGAAAATAACATTTAATCACTGTTACTATCGGTAACTAGCACAAAAAGATAAATAAAACAGAACCCAATGTGGCTCATAACTTGAGGAGTATCAAAGAATAAAGTTGAGCCTGCATTCTCCGCACCATGGGTGTGCTGATCCGGCTTCACTCTGATTTACAAACCAAGAGCCATTAGCCAATGAAACACTCATAAAATAGAGTGACTGCTGTTTTGAAACGCTTCTGGTCTACTTACATAGACACTGAAGTTAGATGGGTATTATACCATGGTATAAGTGGTATTTCTAGATATATACTTTTTTCAGTTATTTCCCTGGTTAAAATGTTAAATATATAATAAAAATGTCCTGCAGAGTACTGGAAGCAGATGCCTTGTCATGGTTAAATGTGACCATGAGATCAGACTCCTTTATAAAAAAAAAAGAAAAAAGAAAAAAAATCTTCACGTAATTTTTTATATGATCCAACACTCTGTGAAATGTCTATCATATCCATCATGAAAAATGGAAACAAATGGTATGGGTTAGGTTCAATATTTTCATCCAAGACCGATTAAGGGGAAAGTTGCACATTCACAGGCCTTAGCAGCGTGAGCCTGGCGGGAGATTAAAATGCAGTCAAACAAGATTGAGTGGATGGGCGGTGAACAATGGCCTTCAGCCTGCAGTGGCCATCAAGAGTAGAGAGAGCAGGGCGGTAACCTGCCAAAACCACAATCGCGCAAGGAATATTTTTATCCTTTGACAGAATATTGGGAAATTGAACATCCAAGCATCAGCTTGTAACGCTAGCACTTTGTAGCAAAAAGTAATGTTTGATTTCAAGTAAATGATGTACAACTATTGTGGTACATTTTACTTTCCATTATCATAAGCTTCGTTTCCATTACCCCTAGAATTGTGCAAAACCTAAATATCGCAATAAAAAATGGTAATGGAAACACCTGAATTTTAAAAAAAACCTCTCAAATATCGCAAAAAAGTGTTTGCGCTCTTTTTACGATATAGAAGTATATCGCAAAAGTGTAATGGAAACACTTTTTCGCGTTTACACATCACTGGATGTGACGTAAGGGGTCACGTGACCTGTTTATTTCAAGTAAAGTTGACGCGGTATATATGGACGGAGGAGGAATCGGAAATCTTTTTACAAATAATCAAGGAGAAAAATATAACTGTTCAAAAATTCTGAATCCATAATTCGTCTGTGAATTCCTCAGTGACGATGCTCTCCCAGAAATCCCTTAACCTTGTCTGCTCCCAGACATACGGACTTTGCCTCTGAACTATCACTCACTGCTTTCGGCTTCTGATGAGGACAGCAGCAACAACTGTAGCTGCTAACAGCTGCTCCAAAACGCAAAATGTTTTGTATCTCCATCTTCCTCAAAGTGGAGTCTCCCGGGACCAGATTTTCACGACAATTACTACATATGCGCTAAACACCGTTCAATGGAAACACATGCAAATTGCAATTGTACTTTGTCAAAAATTGTAGAAAAATATCTCTTAAAAAAAAACTGTAATGGAAACGTAGCAATAGACACAACCACCAAAAAACCAAACAAGTTAACGTGCTTGACTTAACAATTCTTTTGTTCCACTGAAGGAACAACAAGGACAACAGAGGAATGATGGGATTTCACTCAGATGACCGTGGTTGGCGGACGAAATTACTCTTAAGTGAATTTTTTTTTAAAAGCAAGCAAATTCTGTCCGTCGAACTTTGGCGCCGATGACGTTTGTTACGTCATCCTGCACTTGTGCGCTCAAGCCCTGTTTTAAGTTATTTGGTCTCTTAGGGAAATGGTTCTCACAACTTTTTGCGGTATGACCCCCAAGATGAAATACATTGGCGTTCGCAAGAGAATGCCAAATTCACACTTTTAAAATAGCACCAGTAATAACTTTGTTTTCTGGTCACCCGATAATAAAAACAATCTGAAAGTAAGACTTAAAAACAATCAGAATCTTCAAAAATAAAGTGGTTTTTGGTGGATTTGGTTCATCGCTGTGACAAAATCAGCTTATCTCTCCGAGATAATTCCAAATTCGGATTTTTAAGAAATTTTAATTCTAATTTCACGGATTAATCTCTATGCATTAATGCATTAAGTTTAACAGCCCTAATAAAAATTCCAAATTTATTTGACAAACATTGACCCCCTGAAATGATCTAGGGACCCCCAGTTTGAGAACCACTGTCTTATGGCTCATCTAATCCTGGGGACTCGTTCACCTCAAATAAACAATGGATCAACAACAAATTATAAATCTCTTGCCATTTCTGTTTTGTTCAAAGCTAATGTGGTTTTAACCAGAATCTGTCCGGTATGAGAGAGAAAGCAGTCTTTCAGACATGTTGTGCTACATGTTTTTAAGCAGCCCAAAGTTTGCTTCTTTGGTCTAAGAGTGTGAACGAGTGTTTACGCTGACTCACGTATTGAAGTGGACCAGAGTTTGACCAGACAGCAGTGTGAATGCGCCCTAGGATCCCAACTGACCGCTGTAGCAGGGTCCATGCTACTAATGGACTAATGGTGCTACTAATCGGATGCCAATCAGGCTCCTGATTTGTCAGCATATGGGGTACCAGAAGCACAAAACAAGTCAAAGTAAAATATCCTTTCTAACATTGACAAAGAGACATTTTTACAGGCACGACCCACATACTTATCTTTGTTGCTCGTCCCACAAGTGCATTTTCCTTACAAACATGACACTGTTCAAACAGACAAATGTCCTCACTTTTTGGGCTAAGTTTATATTCTACAGGCACTGGTGACACCTGGGTTTTGTTGATATGTCTTCTCTAAAATCACACTGCCAGATAAATACTATTATTTTCATATCTGCTGAACATGGTTGATATTTCCTCCACGTTTTCAATAAACTAGTAACATGTGTTGTTGTTTTTTTTCAAATCCTTGAAGAAGATTCACAATGATGATGAATGGTGTTATTTCATATGTGTTTCATCCAAATGGATTTGCTCTCCACAAAGAAAGAGAAGGAGAGATTTGGTATTTCTGCCACTTACTTTCCACTGTAACATGCAACAAGCCTCCTGTTATTCATCTTCTGCATTATCATGCTGGTTTCCATCTCCTCTCTCAGTTCCCCTTACTTACTGGCAGCCAGCCTCCTGACAGCGCAACAAGCATTTCTCCAGATGTGTCTCCTCTGACACCCCAGATGTCCGACCGGCCCTGCAGCTTATCGATGTGCATGTGCGTCAGCGTGTAAGTTTCTTGCTATGTCAGTCAGTCAGCATCTCGTGGTAAGAAAGCATGATGGGCGTTGGGAGCTAAAAGTTCGGAATAAGCATTGCATGACATATTATGTATCAGAGCTGAGGGACTATCACATCCTGCAGCACTGTCACTGCATATGTATTGTGCTCTGTTTGTGTGCATGTGGCTCAAATTAGCAACTAAGCTTTGAGACATTTAACCCCAAATTCTTTAACATCTGCTGTCAGAATATTTTAGGAATTTAGAGTGAAAGCTGCAATGCGATCGTAAAGGTAAAACCTGCAAATCATTCATTTTTTGAAAATTGAAATCTTAGTCAAAAAGTGCAAGTATATTTCACTGGATCTCCTTACTGGATAACTTATGAATTCTCCTCTTCTTTACCTCTCCACTGTCAGATGAAGGGGGATCTTGTGACAGCCTACACTTGTCTGAAACTGTCTGAAACCAACAATCTGAGGTCATGGATTTCTTTGGCAGCTGTGCGGGGGTGTGAAAAGAGTCAAATTGAAATGTGTTTGGACACGTACAAACCTCACTTCCAGAAAGGAGACCTGAAATTCAATGAAAACTTAATTTGCGATTTGTTCATTTGTTTTAACCTTTGTTTAAGAAATTCAAGTCCAAAGAAATTATTTTCAGTGTCTCCACTGACCAACTTAAAACAAATCTAGAATTTCTTGCAAACAACCCATTGAAAAAGTAGAAATAGAGACAGGGTAAGACAGAAATGTTTAAAGAATACATAACACATTGTGGAAAATTTCACAATCAGACTGAACAGTGACAGGTGAGGGCGTCAAGATTGGGTATAAAAGAAGCATCCACCAAAGATGAGGTCTTTTCAAGCAAGGGTGGGTAGTTGATAACCATTTTGTAACAAAATTGGTTAAGAAAAATAGTTCTCAGTGATGGATATTAAAGAACGTCTGTGTTTCAACATCTACAGTGAGTATTATTGTTAAATCATTCAGGGAGTCTAGGGAAATATCAGTGCCTAAAGGCCAAAGCTAAAGACCAGTATTGGATGCATGAGCCCTCAGGCAGCATTGCATCAGAAAAATCCATAACACCATGATCAATACAGACATTTGGGTTGGGAATACCTTGGTGTCGAGTGAAAAATAGTCATTTTTACTCAACACAGTCTGTATTACATCCAGAAATGTAACCTAAAAATCTATTGTGCAATAAGGAGATTATACCAATTTTTGAAAGACCACGAGTTTGTCTCAAATGGACAAGAAGACAATGGAGACGAGTTTTGTGGTCAGGTGATTCAGCTGCTTTTAGGAAGAACTTTACGTTTTGGTTCTAGA
Organism: Leptatherina wallacei; assembly: GCA_028567055.1. Classification (NCBI taxonomy): domain Eukaryota; kingdom Metazoa; phylum Chordata; class Actinopteri; order Atheriniformes; family Atherinidae; genus Leptatherina; species Leptatherina wallacei. The sequence continues at coordinate 20,714,443 of JAOXYM010000005.1, forward strand.
TGAGACTATTCAGACTATTGCCACAGAAAGGGGCTGAGGTTATTGTTGGTGATGGGTTTGGGGTGCATCAGTCTAATTGATGCAGACGTATGTTAGAATTATGAGACGTTCTTCCAGGAGATCTGTAGCTATTTCACCAGATGTTATATTTATCAAGAATGGACACAAACTCAACACATTAAAAAGATGAAGTGATGTAACACCATGGTAAATGTAGCTCCAATTTGTTTTTTTGAGTGACATCAAATTCTACATCTGCTTATATTTTCCAAACACAATGGAGATGGGCTATGAAGGCCACGGAAATTGTTTCTTTGTACTTGTTTCTGTTAAATAAGAATGCAAATGAATGAACACGTTACAGTTTCCCATTTTTTTCTGGAAATAAGGTCTGTATTTATTTTAAAGGACAATTTTCTCTCTACCAATGCTACACTTTTTTGTTTGTTTGCATGTTTATGTTTTCTTTATCCACTGCAAGATGAAGCTGTTCTTGCCTTTACTTTCAATACCTATTACAGATGTTGTACCATCTTGGTCAAAGTTTTGAGAGAATGGGTGACTACTGAAAGTGAAAGCCGAAAGTTCTGTTATTTATTCACACGTCTTCCTCAGTCTCAGCTGACTTGTGGGTTGATATCTTTGAACATTTCTATACTTGTGTTACCTAATGTGGTCAGTAGGCAGCGGTGTAAACTAAATTACAAATGAATGTAACAAAGAAGGAGCTGTTAGTTGGAAATAAAACTGGAATAAGATGCAAATAAACCAAGCTACATTGGCTATGAACCAGCAAAACATGGAGGTAGATCTTCTGAATTCTTTACAAGAAATATTATGTAATTTTTACATATCCATTAGTCTTTGTGTATGAAGCTGTTGGCACATTGAGCCACTAAAGCTAACATTGGTGAGTCAAATGGCAGCATAAACATATTAATGTTAAACAGCTTTTAATTTCCAAACATAAATCAGATACATAGACAGAAGGAAGGCAGGACAGCCATAATTGTATATTCACCATAAATAAGGATGTAAATTTAAAAAAAAAATTGTGTTTCATCTTGTGGCCATGTGTTTATAGCCCTGTTCATCATCGGGCTGTTGTCAAAATCACTAACCTATCGCTAACTGCTAATCAATAACATTCATTAACGTCATCCCTTTAGCTAGTTTGTTAATGTTGCTAACGTTCATCAGCATAGCCCTCCGAATGTGTATGTTATAAGATTTTAACACAACATAATGTCTCTTTGTCGTTTTTTTCGTCGTACTGAAGACATATGCAAAAATATGCCCAGCCAATTTAAACAATCCGGCATCTTTGTTTTGTTGTCATCAGTCGCTTCATCTGACGTAGCAACTAGCAACGACTTCCGATGTAATGGTAAAGTAGGGGTATCTTATTTCCTATGGGAATGTTTCACCCCCTACCTCCTTACCACTTTGTTTTAAGAGAAGAGAGGTAGGGAAAAGCAAGGGGTAAAAAAGAGAAATGAGATTGGGCCTAAATTTTTCCAGTTTAGTTACCGTGGTAACTAGTGCTGGTGGACCATTGTATCTCCTCACACTGAAGATAAGGACATATTATCAAAATCTTTTAAAAAACTGACACCTTGAAGGAAAGTAATGGACACTACCTTTTGCATGTTTCTCACGGGCACCTGAGGTGATCGTTTCCATTGACAACCAAGGACAGTCTTAGTTTGAGTCTGACTTTTTCAGGTGAGTCACTCTTTTTTTGAGCAGCTTTTATGGAATAATCATTGGTGGATGAATCTTTGTTATCTTTGTGAAGCAGATATGAAGGCAAACGCCATGGATTTAGCAATAAAAGCAGCAAAATGACTTGATGGGATTTTTATTTCAATGCACCAAACCCACCCAACACTATCAATCATAATGATTTTAACTTCCTGCTTCTACAGAAATACTTTGATTAAAACATAACTTGACCTCAGGTTATATGAAGAAAATAACAGAAAGTCATGGGTCAACCAAGCTAGCACCATTCCATAATATTACCCCCCACATAACGAAACACAAAATCCCCTCAGTGTTGTTCGCACCCTGTCAGCTTATAAGTTCGATTTCCCCCCGAGATTGCAACCCCCTTCTTTTTCCCAGAAAAGTGTTTGAATATTTAACGGTAAATGATTATTTGCTTTTTCACATTGTTTGTGCTGTTTGAAACTCTACAATATCCATGATCTTTAATAATTTTGATTTCAGCGTAGGTGTGTTCCAGATATTTGACATTGTGAATTATTCGTATTGCTCTTTTTTGTAAAATGACCAGAGATTTGAATGAAGTTTTCTATGTGTATGGCAGAATAAGTGAAAGTAGGGAATGTGAAGTGATTTATGATCCAGAAAATACTTTTTTCTGTAATACTGAATGCTTCTTGAAATTTTACTTTGTATATATTTAATGTGAGATTTCCATGTATTGTGATCTACCATGATACCGAGAAATTTGATTTCATGAACCCTTTCTATGTTTACCCCATCTATGTGAACTTGCACCCACGCACCGCACCACATCGACCAAACAACATGAATTTAGTGTTGCTTAAATTTAGTGATAATTGGTTGCTGTCAAACCATTCATTCATTCATTTTCTGTACCGCTTAATCCAATTCAGGGTCGCGGGTGGGCTGGAGCCTATCCCAGGATTATCAGGCAAGAGGGAGGGTACACCCTGGACAAGTTACCAGTCCATCGCAGGGCCAACACAGAGAGACAGACAACCAGTCACGCACACACTCTTGGACAGTAGGAGGAAGCCAGAGTACCTGGTGAGAACCCACACAGACACGGGGAGAACATGCAAACTCCACACTGAAAGGTTACTGACCCAAACCCCTCCCCAGCTCGAACCAGCAACCCCCTCTGGCTCAAACTCCGCCCGAGGCTTGAACCAGTGACCTTCTTGCTGTGAGGCTG
>JAOXYM010000005.1:20794221-20804736 GCA_028567055.1 Leptatherina wallacei
GTGGAGATGCTTATTGATTAATAACTAAAGTGATTAAATTCATTTGAAATGAAGTAAATGAAGTGATAACTTGTCACTGACTTGTTGACTTGATTGGGTTTCTATTTGAAACATTTTTGCTCTAAATTTGGATATGTCGGAATATCATCGGTCACAGTACCAAACTAACGCTTTACAGCTACTCTCTGTCGCCTCTGCTTAATCAAAACATTTTAATGTCCTATTCTTTAAATTTACATGCATATTTATCGCTTCCATTTTTATTAGTTGTGCCATTTTGTTGTCAAGTCGTCAACTTTATAGAAGTCCTGTTTACTTTCTTAATCAGTCCAATGCAAGTCTTGCCCAACATACTTAGCTAAACAGCATTTTATTCCCTTTTTAATTATTTATTTCGCTAGCAATGCAAATGTTTGCCAGCAGAAGGAGGTGGGAACTTAAAACAGAAATGATCTGTCAAAGTTTATTGCATCATAAATTGTGGACATGAAAAATGTGCCACGGAGGAAAAGAACTGCCATCAATCAGCTGCTGTTTACAGTACAGCCTGGAATGCAGCATATTCAGCAGATTCATTGACTTCATGCATCCATTTAGGACTACGTTGTTGGCATTTAAACAAGCCTGTAATGTTTGTATCAGCCATCTGGTTGAGGTGGGTGTTTGGAAAGCTTGTGCTGCTCAATCTTAAGAATGCTTCCACTCGTAAGCTGATATGCCATTTTAAGTGGTGTGCTTTTATTTACTCACCTTGCATGGTAATGAACTGATGCTGTGAGTTTTTCTAATCATATATGAGGTTTCTTAAATCTGGGAATGTCTGTTTGGAGATAAAAAAAAATGCAAATTTGAAAACTTCTGGGAGCAATTACTTAGTTGTAGGTTTTACAGTTTTATTTTTATTATTCATGTCCATAAAGTGAAAAAAAAACAACAAAACAAAGGCATGTTGGAATCTTTACTTCATTTTCCCCTTGAAAAACAACAAATTACACAACATAAGTATAGCGTATAAAAGGAACAGCTTTGGTGGAAAAAAATGACATTGGAAATAGCTTGTCAAAAATAAATTGACTCCGTTAAATTGCGGTTGACACATCGTAGCATTTATTTTTAAATTCCCTTCATGATAATGTGTTTTTTTGCCACAGCTTCTCCATAGAATCCTTCAACTTTCATACTTCATGATGAAATTGCCAGACACTTTGTCAGAGTTTTTCAGAGAGAAGAAACTCATGAAAACAGAGCCAGGCAGATGGACATGGTGTGTTAATCAACATTGTCAGAGCTGATACTTGTGGAACTTCATCTGTATGGATGCTAGGGGTCACAAAAAATTAATCTCAAGAACGGCTGCTGACACACTAATGGACTCGTGTTTGTTTGCAACCCAAAGTGTTCATGTTACTTTGTAGTTTGCATAGGTTGAAACACTTAATATCATAGGAGTGTGTGGCTGTGTATCTGCATTATAGCTATGACTAATTACATTTGTGCTAATTAGTAATGTGTGAAGCTGATAAACATCTTGCAACTTGTATGAATTATCACGATCTCTACTAAATGTCTTATGATTAAAAGAGAAAGGATATTTCATTTGTATTCACAGTGAACATTTGTTAGACTCCATTACATTACATTATGACCGTATAGATTGTCACAGTTTTTTACAGATTGTAAACTCATATTAGAAAAATAATAAAACCATCTGGTGGTTTACGTGAAATTCTGCACACATACACTATCTTAAGATTTAAAGATAACTTTAGTCTTTTTGAACAGCCTTTCTCAAACTGGGGATTCTGAGATAATTTCAGAGGTCGGCAGATCATTGAAAAAAACAAAAACATATATCAAAAAATTTGGGATTTTTAAATTCGGGCCTTTTAAAATTTAGATTACAAATTAATCTGTGGAACTATATAAACCACAAAGTTATTACTTATGGTAAATGAAAAATCTGAATTTGGTATTATCCGGGCGAGAGAAGCTGATTTTTGGCTTGTAGGTTGCAATTTATTTATCACAGTCCTTGTGATATTTATTGTTGTTTTTGTGTTATTGATGCACTGCTTGCTGCATAGCAAATTATCCCGTGGTGATAATGAGCACTTCTTGATCGTTGTCACAGAGGTGAACCGATTCCACCAAAAACTGCTTTATCCTTATTATTTATGAATTTTCTGATAGTTTGAAGGCCTTACATTTAGAATTTTTTATCATCGGGTATCCAGAAACAAATTTATTACGGGTGCTAATTTAAAAAAACGAATTTGGTATTATCTCGGTAAGAGTGGCTAATTTTGGTTTTGGAATTTAGCATAAAAATCCACAGCTACTTAATATTTCACAATGAACCTAAAAACAGTAGTTTATTGGTTTTTATGTGTCATGACAAAAGAAAATGCCAAACCTGTGCACCATCAGAGTTCACAGATCTACACAACTTTGCTGTCTGCTCAATATTGTCTACATCACTCAAGTTATCACAAGTGTATGGGTCTGCTGAAGCTGAGTCAGTTGCTGAGTCATGGTGTTTGTTCTTATTTTAATGATCCTGTCCTTAATAGTCTTTGCAGAGAAAGACAAAACTCTAATGGCTAATCCCATTTCTCTTTATTACCCTTCCCCTGGATTTTCTCTACCTCTCGTCTCTTAAAACAAAGTCATAAGAGGAAGGGGTGAAAACATTCCCCTTGGAAATGACATACCCCTTACTTTACTTTATATCATCAGTAGTCATTGCTAGTTGTTATGTCAAACAAAGCAATAAGTATCTATGACAACCGAATGTCAACAAACAGATGGGAAACTGATGATAACATAAACAGATGAGGTCTTCAACAAATATAGTTTTGTTGCACATGTGTCCAGACATTAAAAGACTGATACCTTTTCTCCATTGAGGTGATTAAACACTGACAAGCGGTTTTTTTTTTTTTAAACAAATCTTGCATTTCAGTGGATGTTGTCAGATGCCTGAGTCGTTGCAGATGTAAGCAAACCTGCTAATGTTAAAGACCGTTATTAATTGGTGGTGAGGGATTTGACAATAGCCTGATGATGATCAGGGCCACAAATAAGTGGCCACAAGATGGAAAACAACTTTTACAGAATTTTTTTTCATCCTTATTTATGCTGAAAATACATTCAGGACGGGAATGTTTTACATTTATAAATGAATGATTACATTTATGGCTGTCCTGCTGTCCTTAAGTCGCCATCTCTGCCAATGAATGATGTGTATGCTGGTACATTTTTCTACCCCTTCGTTCGAAATGCGGTCCTAGGCTGTCTTCATTTAAAAGGTTGTGTGGCCCTCACCCATAGCCCTTCCCCTTCATCCAAAATGGAGACAGCCCTTTTTGTCCAGCTTCTGTGTCCTTTAGGAGCGTATTCTGGTCTGTTTTCAGAGAGCTTGTGAATCTGTAGCCAATGGAGCAGTCCTACCACAAACCGTGGGGCAGTGTTGCGCTGGCACAAAGAAAGGAATAAAAAAGAAGATGAAGCCTCAATGTATTTATTTACTATTATGGTCTATCTAACAGACCACCGGCTGTCATGATCTATGGGTTTTTGTTCTTGTTCTGTTGCAGTCTTAGTTTCTTGTCTTGTCACTTTGAGCTCTTCCTTGTTTTGGGTTTTTGTCTTGTTGAGTTTATCCCCTCGTGTTTCCTGCTCTCTTTACTTCCTGCTCCCTCATTCTGGTTCCTCATTGTCACACCTGGTTTGTTTTGCTGATTGTCTCACCTGCTGCTCATTTTGTAATCAGTTCTCTGCACATATAGACTCTTAGGGTTCAGTTGAATCTTGGTGGGTCATTTTCATGTCACTCAATTTTTCTCTTTGTTTCAGTGCTTGCTGGCTGTGGATATTCAATCATTTCTTGTGTATCATTATTAAAAGCCCATATGCAACTTGGATCTTCTCCTTTGTTGTTCTGCAATTGGGTCCATTTCCTCACCTCATTCCCCTTAGACTCTAACACAGGCAGCAACTGTGCTACCTTTTTTTATGTCTCTGAGACTGTATTACGATCTCCTCCTCCAGTTCAATGTTTGCTATTGTCTGAAACTGATGTCAGACCTTGGAGGTGAGCTTTGCACTGGACTTTAATGGAATTACTGCCGAGCAACCTTGCAAACGTAAAGGACACACAGACGTATGTGAGCAGTGATGTTTGACAAGGACATAACCTACGTAAAGAAACACAAATGAGCCTTTACTATCTCCTGTGTTGCCACAAAGCCTGCAGTAGAAGCTGAGTTTTGGGACTTGATCCACTTCCTAAAGTATGTTTGCACTGCTCAGCTTTCCACAAATGTTCTGAAATTGATTCTTTATTTGCTTCTCTCTAGTTTGGTACTTTTCAATTAATGCTGTGCATTTGCTCTTGGAATGTCTCTCAATATTACTTTATTTTTTTTCTTGTTTGCCAATTTTCACCACAAATCAAGCACATAGGTAAGCCAGTATTGCTGGCAATGAACATTTAATGAACCTGTCCAAGCAGAAATTTTTCTCAAGTGCAGAATGGCTGAAGAGTGTGACCTGAGACCCCTGACCTAGGGGGTGAATTAAAGAATGTGATCTAGGATATAATGTGAATAAAAGGAAGATGTAAGAGAGACTGAATGACTGGCTGGGTGAGAGAAGAAGCAAAAAGACCATTGGACCAAAACTGGGATGACATAATTCACATTGAAGGTTGGACAGTATGAAAGAGAAGTAAATGACCACAAGCGACAAGAAAGGAGAGTGATATGGATCAAAAGGGTTTTGAGCTTTTGCCAAAGCTTCGTTTGAAGTAGTTTCACTATGCTTACTAGTTTTTCTTTTTTCTAATTTCTTTAAATGAGAAATTCCACCTGAAGCAATAAACCTTCCTTGATTTTGGCATTTTGATGCATTTCTTGCTGATATCTGAAGAAAAAGACCATGATCTCCTAAACAAGACATTTTTGGCTCTACGGGTGTTGACTGAGTGGTGTTTTACAGCCAACATGTTCACTTCTGCTGGAAATTTCCAGGGTCTGCCAGAAACCCCCTGACCACCAGATGTCCTCAAACTAATCCAAGTCACTCAGCTCCTACAAGCCGTTGGTTCACCTGTTCCCTGCCTCAATTACATGTTAAATTTTTATGCTAGGCTTGTAAAATTTGCCTGTTAAGTGTATGAGTTAGGGTCCTCAGTCAGTTTCAAATATCTCATCAGCCTCCTCTTCCCCTGCAGATTTTAGCCTGTTCAGTCAAAAAGGAACCATAAAGATTATAAGGTGCTTGGACATTAAACCAAAAAAATATAGCTTTTGTTTTCTCCTTCTGAGATCAATCTAATCTTTTATTCACTCTATTGAATTTCTTCCTTAAGCTGGACAGCCACTGAATCATCCATCCATTAAAACTGCCTCTTTGTGTCCTTTATACACAACACACACACTGAACCAGACCAGTTCTATTCTCTTGTGATCCATAAGAAATGAGTCCTTTGCAATTAAATTGTACCTTTTATGATAGTTTGCATGACTTTTTGAACTGTCTTTTTTGTATTTTCATGTCAAGGCCTCTGTCCCCTAATTGGCAAGCTATGCATTACAGGAAAAATAAAAGGCATCATTCAGTGTTTCATTGAATGGTTTTATCATGTTCTGCTCATGTTATGGTCAGAAGTTGTTCATCATATAACATCAGACATTATTTTTCTTCTTTTGTAAACTTCAGAGTTGCAGAAGTAAGATTTAGTTTCTGTGATGTGTTCTGTGCACAGAATCGTTGATCTAATGGCCTTCAAAAAGTCCAAAGGCTTCCTCTTCTTAAAGGAGGCTCTGCTGAACTTTGCCAGAATTTCTCAGTGAAGCAACCAATAACAACGGCTAATTCTGCATCAATCTTTCACCCAGCTGTACTTTGAGCTCTCTCCAGTCAGTAAAAGTCAGTTTTATGTTGACTCTTGTCTTATGTCTCTTCCTTTCTCTTTTTCTCTCTTCCTCTCATAATTTCCTGTTACATTTCTTGGATCAGCCACAGTGCATGTTCAAAACAGCCCTTGTGTTGATATCCAGTTGTTAGCGCGTGATGTGGCGTCTAAAGCAAAAAACTCCGCTGTGATGTGATGCTGCGTCCCAGAAGGGAAAGTAAGAAAGTGCAATTTCTCAGCCTTTGGATGCTGCTGTGGAGTAGGAATATAAATAAATGTCACTGTGCCATCATAATAATTCAAAAATGCATATTTTAAAGGTCAGAAAGTTACATAGTGCTACTCTAAGCTAAGCTGTCCTCTCTCATACTGTGAGTACTAGAGTTATCATAAAGCATTAGCTTTGACACACTGGTCTGATGTCATAGCTCCCAAGTTACAAGCTATTGAACACATCATAGAAACTGAAAGTTGTTTGTGAACCCATAAAATAATCCAGTGTTAGATGTTATGTCAAATCACATAACCAAGTATGGAAAATAGAAACAAATTGGAAAATTGAATTTGACCCTCGTCTAAAGAATAGCCATGTCTCACCTAACACTTAACTATAGAGGACCAGGAGAGTGATTGAAAAAGCAATTCAACATTTTCATGACGATTAATTAATTGTGAAATAAAAATAGAACTGTTGAATTTATAATATCTTCATACAAGCCATTTCATAAAAAACAATAGTCTATTTAAGGAAAACAGGGGGATTGCATCAGATCTTGTCTTGGATTCAATCCTCCATCCTGAGCATGCATGGGGCGGTGTGTGACACTGGAAAGAAAAAGTCCCTTTTAACACGAAGGAAAAATATCCAGCAGAACCAAGCTCAGGCAGGGCAGCCATTGACCAGTTCAACCAGTTAGAGTGGAGAGGACGGGGAAAAGGGATCAACTGGCACCACAACTTTTAGACACAGATACCTGCTGAGAAAGCAGAAATCCAAGTTAATGATGCCAATACGGTCATAAGTTTGAGTTTCATTTGGAATTAAGTGTTTACATGGTCATTTTTCATCTCTTTAAAGCAGAATTAACTTTTATTCCAAATTAAAGGGAAATTAAAGCTCTCATGTAAATGTGGCCAATGTCAAAAGGAAAACATACCTTTTTAAAATTGCCCAAATTTTCACACAAAACAAAAAAACCTATATTCCTAGAATTCAATTAAAAAATATATATATTCTAATACATCAGAACATTTCAGTAAACGTTTCAAGGTTCAGCCTCCTTTTGGGATTTTTTTCATAGTTATTCACCTTGTTGAGAGCAGTATGTTGTACAATAAGAACTTAAAGAACAAGTTGTATGTGTGCATTCAAAAGCATGAAGACGGTAAAATTAAGTTCACAAATAAAGGTTAGTGCATTTCAGGTTTTTTCTGACATATGAAAAGGCAAGGATCCCTAACTTTTTGTGAGTAGTGTGTTTGTTTTGAATAAAAGTTGGGCTTCCTTCGGTGTTTCTACAAGTCAGTTTTGTTTTCATGTGTTTCAGTATTTTACTGGACTGGATATTTGCATAATCCTCTGTCATGTGGACACATAAGCCCCTTGTTAGCTTCTACTTTCTACTTTTTTTCTTTTTAATAAACGTGTCAGTTTGTTTTTTGAGTCAAATTTCCTGCTGATATGGAATAACATGAAAGTGAGACTGTGCCATGTGTCATGATCTGACAGCAGGTTAACAACCTTCTCGAGGAGGATTTTCCAAACGGAGTCTACCATCTTATGTTCCCCCAGAGTGTGTTTGTTTCTGAGGAGTGTGAATCTCCTGCTTTATCGGGAAATAAGCTTTTGTTTCAGTGTGACGGCAAAGATTTACTCTCAGCCTCTTTTTCAGAGGTACTTCACTCTTCATTTTACAGCATTCAAATCCTGATAATAAAACATTTTCGTCTTTTTTTGCTCTGAGTGACTTTCACAAATCATCCTTCAATTCTCCGTATGCAACCAGATTTTCTTTTAATTTTCATTATTTAGGTCATTTCTAATGATGGCCTGTGTCGGGTAAATTTGCTCCACATGCTCATGCTCTCTTCTCCTTTATTGCATCAGTGGCTGCTTTCCTAATTATCTCTGAAACCCCAGAAACATAAAGGGTCACATGATCTTCTCACATTGCTGTTCTCGCACAGCTTATTTAATCGACTACTAATTAGACATGTAGTTGCCAACTATTTTACTACAATAATACGCCACATGGATTTAAAACAATTTTGTTTATGATATTGAAGGAAGTTTTTGTAATTGACACTCTTTATGTGATATAATGACTAAATTGAGGTTACAAGCAGCCTTAAATGTGCAACGACACGTGATATATTATTCTTTTTATGTTTTAAACTTGTCCTGATGTCTTGTCCAGGGGCAAAAGAAAGGAGGGTAAACAACTTCTTGCTGGACCCTTGTCCCACTGGATTTCATTACACATATTGGCTGATAACTATGTTAATAAGCAACTGAACTGGTATATACCCAGTAAAGCAGCCGGTGACTTTAAGTGTTTTAAGCTGCTCTTGCTTCTGCTTTAACATTTTACCCTCTTGGTTGTTGTTGATTAGTCTGATTTTCAATTTTCCTTTTACTAAATTCAGTTAGTTTCAGATAAATGGCGTCAGGATCTTGCAACATATCCGGTATGGCACGTTACCAGCATACTCATACTGGTGTTGTTTCCAAATATAATTTCCTCACACTTGAGTCATGTCCTTGCCTTTTAGAAGAGTCATTCATCCACCCACATGCTCTCCTGTAAGAATATTTTTAACTAATGGAAGGAAAAGCAATCTGTCACACGTGTGTGTGTGTGTGTGTGTGTTTGTGTCTGTCTGGGTTTGTGCATGTGTGTGTTTGTGAGAGCAACCTGACCTCTTTCATTGCATTGGAGCAAATGAAAATAAAGCACCAGTAATGTCCAATCATTTGCCTGCCATCATTCCTTCTCATTTTGGATGCTCGGTCATAAACGTGCTCAGCACAACCACCGTTTATCCCCAATCAGGCATCCTAATCTGTTTTACCCTTTCTGATATTCAGACCATCTCTAAACAAATTCATGAGATGACAGAGGCCACTTAACGTAGATGGATCCTACTAGTCCACAACCGAGCATCTTTCCTTCATTTGTGAAGAGGCTGATGTTTCTACATGTAGCTTAAACATGAAAACACAACATTTAAATGAATGGAATGATTATTCATGAAGCTGGAAGGTGTAAATAAGCACTCAAGACTCTTTAATATGCTGAGACTGTGCTTTAAGAAGACATATTTTCACTCCACATAAAACTTCCCATGAATTATAAATATCTAAATAAAAAGTGCTTGGAATCCCTGTTGGATTTTTATTTTAATTAATCCGGTTTGATTACATCAATGCTCAGAGTAATTCAAAAGAGCTTTTCAAATAGATGTTCAAACATGCAGTTTACATTAGCTTAAAAGGCCTGCAGAAAGAGTATGATGGGGACGAACAGTTGAATTTTAATCTGAGTATTTTTCTGGATTCACATTTAGTTCCTTGGCTCTGTTATGGTTATGGTCTATTCAGTTTGTGTTTGACCTGTATTCTGGGAAGCTTTGCCTTCTGACTTGTCCTTTCGAGCAGGGTTGTCCAAATCCAGTCCCCCAGAGCTATTGCCCTACAGGTTCTCTTGCTTACACTCACCTGACTCGTGTTATTGGGGTAATTACCAGCTTGCGAAGAACTTGAGAAGAAGCTCTTGAAAAGATCCATTTAATATGAATCGGATGTGGTAGGGAAACATCTGAAACCTGCAGGGTATGTGGTGGCCCTCAAGGTTTAGATGTGGACAACCCTGGTGTAGAGCTCACTTTCCTTGGTTTGGTAACTTTCCTCCTAAATGATCTCACCTGATCTTTGCTTTAACATCTCACTTGTTGCCTGTTTCCTTCATATATAATCTGTCTGGATTTCTTTGTCAGTTTTTATTTCCTCCTATTACTTTCGGCCCAGCTGTTAATTAGTATTTTTCATTCATTTTGAAATAAACTTAGTTTTCTTTTAGTCAAAATTATAATTTTTTTTACATTACAACAGTTTGTTAAAGTCATATTTTGGTTTATATCTGACTGTCTTTAGCACGGCTGCCTTCGGGTGGTCTCTTCACCGCCTCATTCCTTTACAGTGCTCAGTGTGAAGTTATGAGCTTGTATGGCTTATGGTTAATACCAGAGCATACAGATTCACTTTTATGCTACTAAAATAATTGGTACTATTAACTCTGGCAGTGATGCATCACATTGTTTTCAAACTAAAGCACAAATCCGAAAGAAATTAACTAACAAAATAACTATTGAAGCTATGAAGTTGTTAATAGCTTCAATAAGTTTTTGTTAGTGTTGGACTAAAACTGGCAGAAACGTGGAATGACACATTAATAAGCAGAAATACAAACTCAATGTATCACACAAGATGAAAGTCAAAAAGGTTATTGAAGCGATTGTTCAACCACTGTGTGTGTGTGTGTGTGTGTGTGTGTGTGTGTGTGTGTGTGTGTGTGTGTGTGTGTGTGTGTGTGTGTGTG
>JAOXYM010000005.1:20914148-20926106 GCA_028567055.1 Leptatherina wallacei
GTAGAGAGAGTGTCTGCCTCCCGAACCAAAGCTGGGAGCTGGTTCCATAAGAGAGGGGCCTGATAGCTGAAGGCTCTTACATTCAACTTGCAGTCGTGGTTGTAAACTGTGGTTTGGCAACATGATAATTCAGAAGCCTTTCTGAACACTGAAATGTTGAAAATCCAGTCATGAGCATGTTATAGAATTTAAAACTAACAAGGTGTTATAATAGTAACCTTCAAGTATCATAGCTTCAAATGAACCATTTGTTAGTGAGAATATTGTAGATAAGTATATATGCTTTCTAACATCTGGATGTGTCTCAGTTTTGTTTGGTTTATTATTTCATAGTATACTGAAAAGTAACACTATCCAATTATCCCTTCTACTTTCCTCCTGGGTGGCTGTAGTTCAAGAGGTAGAGTGGGCACCCTTTTTCTACAGATTGCTGGCTCATTCTCAAACTTCCCCAGTTCACACATCAAAATATTCTTGGGAAATTGCCACTCATCTCATGTGTTTCTCACTTGTAAGTCACCTTGGGAAAAAGTGTATCTGACAAAGTAATGTTGACTCAGGTTTTTGGCCAAATCAGAATTGTCAAGCATGTATAAGATGTGGAACATGGACGACGTGGGAAAGCCTACATAGCAAAATATGGAATGTGTAGATCGTGACAGAGTGATTTAACAAGATATGGAGCGTGAATGTCTTTGCTTAGTGATGCATGAAGATGCTAACTGTCGGCATTATGATGTAAGACTCGTAGACTTTGCCTCTTTTTGGCCATTATTGCGATTCTGTAATGTTCTGCTCTGTAAACTGACGGATATTATCTGTGAGATTGGGTCGGCCAGGTAGTAGGTCACTTTGAAATATGAAGAAATGGTTCATCTGGCAATCATGCAATAAAACTTGACATTTCGTCATGCCAATTGGAAATATTGGATCATGAAGAATAGAAGGTCAGATGCAACCAAAAGCATTAGCAGCCATTTTCAGGTGGTCATGAGTGTCTGTACCAAATTCCCTGCCTTCAGGCCAGTATATGTGCTCCTTATCAATTAGTTAAAGGACAGACAGATTGGTAAATCCATTCCACATACTGTAAGTGTTCTTGGCCTCAGCACCTCTGATGTTGTATAATCAAATTGTGAAGCAGAAGCTGTTGAATGTTAGTGCATGATGTGAGAAATAGATGTTCCCCATTTTCCAATAGGAAAAAAAAATAACTAAACCACGTTTAAAATGTAATACATCACCCTGATACGGGAACATTTTCACTTAATTTTCTGATGTTATATCTACGTGTCTCCAGTTGCAGAGCCAGATTTTGACATGACACGAGCCATTTATGGATTGTTTTTAACACAAAATGCTTGTCACAGTGCAGCAATGTTGTGTGACAGTTGGACCTTTAGTCCTTGTTTTGTTTTCTTCTTTTATTTTTAACCAAGTCTGCAGTTATATTTCTCAAGATCACTCTGGGGTTGACCTTTATTCTAACATAGTTCTTACGTTTTGTTGCTTTTATGATTTTCAGTCATCCTGTCATCATGTACCATTTTTGTTTTGCAGTTTTTTTCCCCATTTATTCCTCTGTCCATTTATAAAAAAGCTTTATCTGAGGCAGTTTAGAACAGTTACAGCATATCTTAGTTTGCTCTTAAATTGATAATTGCAATGCACATACCTACCCAGGATTCTGTACTAACTTTGAACATATTGTCAACCCCTTAAATATAAACAACTTTGTTGAAAGGACGTGATCTTCAGCCAACTAGCTATACTTGCGTACAATATTTTCTGCTTTGTTAAAAGAAATAGCTTTCCTTAATGATAAAAAAATAGCTGCATATTATGAAGAAGATTCATTGCAGGTGTCATGAATGGGTAGGGAAGCTACCCAGCAGCCTTCAGAGTCAATGTGAAACCATTATTGGAGAATACTTGCAATTATTGTATCCTTCTTTCACAGGGCCCTCAACTAAAAAGACACAAAGGAAAGAACAAAGATGTGCCATGAAGAAGACAAAAATGGTGAGAGAGAAAGAGAGAGAGAGAGAGAAAATGTGTCATTATTAACCCTTCTGCAGAGCTATTTGAATGTGGCTTGATTAGATATTTATGCATTTAATTGTCTATCTGAACATCAGTAAGTATGCAAAGAAAAGCAGCAATTTAAGCATTTAAAGCAAAAAAGAAAATCTTCAGAGGAAATCACAGATAGGTTGACTTTATAAGGTAAAGATGCAAACAACAAGATGACAATGCCTGCAGGACACCAGGTTCTCAATAAGACCATATAATGCTTTTACACTAGGTGGGCTAATATATTAAGAAACAGACGTTGCATCTGAACTCTGCAGGTGTCAGAAATGACTCACACCAGCTTTATGGCAAAACTCCTTCTCAATTCCTTTTTCCACTATATTCTGCCCCCCCCCCCTTTTTTTTCCCCATCTGGTCTATACACAATTTCTTATTAAGGTTTCTTGAAGAGATGAAGGTTTTACCTTTTTCTAGCTCTTCTAACAAGATGAGGTATAAAGACAATGAAAAATGTTTGTCTCTCTTTGAAAAGGTGTGAACTGCCTCTTGGTTGAACTACATCAGCATGGCTTCTTCAAATTAACAAGGAATGGCAGGAAAGAGAAAAGGGTTTTGAGATGTGTTTGCATTACAGAAAGCAGTGGAAGGGTTGAAATGGAGAGTTGCTTATATTGTGAATTTTATGTCCATGTGTTGAGTTTCAGTGTACCCAGTATATAAGGCCTCCTCAGCCATTTCCTGACGGGCTCAGAGGAGGAAACTCCCCTTTATGCCACACACTGCAACATACTTTTTGTTCCATCTGAAACTAAATTTGCCATTTCTACATTCATGCATACATGCAAACACCACTGATTAACTGACACGCCATGTTGTCTTTTCACAGGAAAGTAAAGTTCATTTGATTGCATTAATTTCTAAATAGATTAATCTTTCTGTACTGCTTTCTTTTTTTTGAGACAGTCGTGAAAACTTGGTCAACAGTATGATTTAGGAAATGTCAAAATAGCACCACATAATTGGTAAGGGCATGTTTTTCTCCCGTGTCAAAATGTCTTTTCTAGTCTGCCTTCTATAGTGTATTGTGTTGCCATTTCTGCTCCAGGAAAGCAATGCACATACTGAACTATCCTTATTATGTAAAAAAAAGCATGATTCATAGGTTGCCTTCTTGCATTGCTTGGTGTTCCACTTCTGATGCTCACATCTGTATTGCAGTCATGTTCAGTAATGGGTACGGATAAGCATAGACACTGACCTGTCGGTAATCATGCAGCACCCAAAAGCAACAAACTTTCTATCCAAAACCATATTTTTTCAGTAATTTGAACTACAGCTGCTCTTCCAATGGATTGAACAACATAGGTTAGTCTTTACTCCTTTGGTGTATCCGTGAGGCTTGGCCACCAATGACCCTTTTACTGGTTCAGCAGTTTTTCTTTCTTGGGCTACTTTTAGTAAGTCCTGACAACTCTTGCCTTTTTTTAAAAAAAGGGGGAAAAATCATTTTAGTGGTTTTTATTTCTTTTGTAATTTCCATTGGTGATTCTATCAGACCATCTTGAGGACCTGTCTGTAAACAAAGTTTCCCTTTGGGTACAACAAAATTACTTGAACTTGAACGGACCAGATATATCCCATGAGTGATGTTTTGACCCAGACATCTAGCCAAAACCATTTTATCAAAGTCCCTCAAATATCAACGCTTGCCCGTTCTATCAGCTTCCAGGACATGTACTTTAAAGCTATGTCCATGGGGCCTGAGCCTATCCCAGCAATTAACAGGCAAGAGGCAGGGTACACCCTGGACAGGTCATCAGCCTATCGCAGGGCCAACACAGAGAGACAAACAGCCATTCACGCACACACTCACTCCTGGGCTGTGGAAGGAAGAGAGCCCACGCATACACGGGGAAACATGCTAACTCTGCACAGAAAAGCCACTGTTCAAACCCTTTCCCAGCTGAGGCTCGAGCCAGCGACCTTCTTGCCGCTGTGCTAACCTTGCAGCCCGCGCAGAAAAAAAAAAAAAACTGCAATAGAAAACTCATCCACGCTCTGCAGCTTGCTCTACAACTCCATGCTTCCTATGGTGCTTGGGGTGCTATTTCATGCGCTTCAAATGATACACTGAGGCACCATTTGGCTTTAGGGCCAAAGTAACACAGCCACTCAGTATTAGTTTACTGCCTCAACTCTTCAGAGATTTTCCTCCAGATTTTATAGTTATGTGAAAAATCAAATATTTTCTTTTAAATTCTACACCACCAATTCCAAAAAAGTAAATCCTGTGTTATACGTAAATAAAAACAGAATTCAGTGTTTTGATTTGATTTGAAGCCAGGAACACTCAAAAAAACTAAACAAAGGGTGGAAAAGTAACAGGCATTGGCATGTTTGGCACTGACATTCCTAGATGCAGTTTGTTGCATTGGTGAACCTCTGCACAATTTTACATTTGAGAGACTCAGCTTCTATGAAATGCTCCTTTAAAACCCTGCCATCTCACCTGTCGCCAATGAAACTCATTAGTTATAATAATCCTTTAGTTGGTTTTAATTCATGGTTTTATTTTCCTTTCAAATAATGAAATGGTGTAATGTAGCATTCATTGATGCTCATCTGAGACCTGGTAGGCTACATTTATCTTTTATATTCTTTATTTTTTACTCTCATTTGCATTCTTCTATTTCATATGTTTGAAATGTAAAATAGTATAAGCATTTAAAATGGTTTAATTTGTTCTTTGTATGGCTAAATGTATAAATAAATCATGGTGGTACCATATTTAGTACTGTAATATTGCTGTAGATGTAAATGGTTTGGAACCTGCATCCTGTGCTAAAGTGATACTGTATGTCAATGACATGTCTTGAGTAATTAGGGTATACAAGGCTAATACAACAAAGGGGATAAGTTATAAAAGAAAATATATTTTAATCTCGCTGTTGGATGCTTTCATTAATATATATTATATATATATATATATATATATATATATATATATACACATGAATAAAATAGGGCTTTTAAAGTTAACTTCTTAATAAGGAAACAGAAATTGTTACACAATGTCCCTTTAAAACAGAAAGTCAGACAAAAACCCTTATTTAAAAACAGCCCATAATGTCCCTTTTTTTTTTTTAAATAAAATAGAGAACCTCAAAACTGTACATACAGTGTTTTCATCAATCTTTTTTAATGGGACAACAGTTACAGAGCAACCCAGACAGATATGTTACATTTCCAGGGGCAAAAACAACCACGTGTCAGCAACCTCAGTGTTTCCTCAGCCAAGAGCCGAGTGTCATTCTTCGTCTATCTCACAGAGGCTGTTTACGCATTGTGCTAACATGTGCCCTTGAGGGTTAGATCACAAGTGGACAGCTCTAAGTGCATCGGTTTACACCTTCTATTGCACGTGCAAATCAGCATCTTTGACGGACATGATATTGATCAAGTCGGACACAGTCTGAAAAGGACGAGCTGAGGTGGAGGTGGATTGAAAAGTGGCTTGCAGAGGACAAAGCAAAGGTAGGCAAGCTACAGCGGTTAAATGGTCGTGTCAGCATAAGTACTTGCAATTTACTGTGTGGAAGGAAAATGGCTAATCAATCAGCTCACGTAGAGCAGTGTTATGATCATCTGCTGTACCGAGATGTCTACTCAGCATGGCAGCTTGATCTCCCCCAACTAACATTTTCTTTTTCCAGTATTTGATAGTGATGCAAAATATCCTTGTGTCTTTTTCTTTGTCCAGACTCTTCACACAATAATGCTTGGTTTGAAGCCATTTCATATATTTCCCAAAGTGCTGGCTACTGGCTGAGCAGTGACTTCACTATTTTTGGCAAGACAAATAAAAGTCAATTTTACCATAAAAACACAAAAAGCCAACCAAATTATTAAATACATGTTTCTACTCTTCTCTGCCGCTGGACTGGCTGGTGGTTGATCAGAAGCTTTTTAAAAGGTAGGTGTGGCAGACAGAGGGGCAGAACACTCAATTCTTTTTACTGGATCAAGTTTAAATGAGTCATCGGGTTTTTGAGTCATTTGAGCCACTGTGCGCACGATATTCACCTGTTCCCATTTTCAGTGATTCATAGCACTAAAACGACTGATTAAAACAAGATAATAATCCATTTTACTATGGGAAAAAGTGATATATCAAGAGACCTCAAAGGGCAATCATTTATTATCATTCTTCAACTCAAAATAAAATGAAATATAAATGTTACTTTAAATGTCACACCTCTTAGTCCCACCCCTTACACATAAAAGTTAATAAATGGGGGGACAAAAGCAAAACAAAAAACACACAATGGTTTTCTTTTTGCTTTTAATGAATCTGATTTTTCTCCAATATTGAAAATCTATTTTCTAATCCCATTTCATAATGTAATGAACTCAATAGCAAGTTTCTATTGAGTTCTGCCCTTTCATTAATTGCAGCATCAAAAAGTAGCGAGTTGGACACAACAGTTATAGTTCATCTTCAGAATAAACAGTGGAGGAACTGACTAAATGCATCTTTTCCCTAGTCTGCTTATTATCTTCGCAAGACAAACAACTTGTAGACTGAATTTCTTCCTATGGTGACAGTCAGACTATTGGAGCACAGCAGCAGACCTTCAGCTCAGGTGAAGAATCGGCTCTCCCAGCGAGCTTGTGTGGCTGCTGTTGGCGTGCTGCCTGCCCACTGAGCGGGCAGGGTTTTGTTTTGATTTGTTTTTCTTTCACGCACACCAGGTACTCCACAGCAGTGGCAGGCAGGTCCCAGAGCTGATTGGAATCACCTGTGTCACTACTCCTCACAAGCAGTTTGTTTCCTCATCAGCTACCAGTTCAAAGACCCTCCCTGTCTACATTGAGTGCCACTTCTTCCACTTACCCTCCATGGTCATCAGCCCTGGATCTCCTGCATCCCTGAGGGGATGCTCTGCCTCAGGCTCCTGATCCCTAGATTGAGTTGGCTCCAGTTCCTGTCTCTGGGCGGATCTTGCTGGCCTCGCAAGGGTTATGCAGCGTTCAAAGTGTCCTGCGACTCGCCAGAAGTACCAGGAACAAGTCAGTGAATGAGTTAGTAGGGGCGAGGAATCGTGATTCAGGAGTAAAGTCATTTTCAAGTATTGAACGATTCGTTCATGACTCACACAACACTACAGGACAGAATGGGAAACGGCTAAGTAGAAGACTTGGGCCATGGAAGGGGGAAATTCCCCAGGTAGTGCATCAGGTGCTGTGACAGAAATGGAGGCATATGAAACACAGGACAACCATCAGGAATGAAGGATGATGGAGAGACGTAGATTCCTCTGATGTTGCCAACAATGGAGGCGTGCATAAATACAAAAGTGGAGTTTGGATGAGACAGGCTGAGACGGAGAGGGGGCCTGGGTCCAGGGAACATCAGCTGTGTCAGAGTTGTTAGGCACCAGGTCTGACTGGGAGGTGAGGACACTGGAGGGCCGGCCAATCGCAGTGAGCTCCAAACCGGAGGGGAACCACCCCTTTATCAGGTGTCAACCAGGGGCCCAAAGGAGCCAAGCCATTGGAGTCAGAAGAATGCATACTGGGACATGAAGGATGTGCCCCCCTCCTCTTCATTCAGAACCATAGACTGTAAAAAAAATATGAATGAACCTTCCGCCATGTGACCTGTAGGTTTCTGAAGAGCTGAAAAGAGGCTCATTGAGTGGTTCCTGCCTTCATCATCTTGGAAGCGTCACGAGTCCCGTCACTCCCAGAATATAAAAAAACGGGTGGCGAGGTGGCGCTGAGTGTGGGGACGGATGATTGACACCCATCACACTCTGAGCTGCCTGTAGCTGCTAGCTAACATAGCTAACCAGCTAACGAGGGAGGCTGGCTAAAGCTAAGGTGCACTTTTAGCTGGCTTAAAACCGCGGTTGTGCTACTCTGTACCTCGTTTTGCCGGACATCTGGCACCTGTCAATCAAAAGAAGAAGCCCCTAATTATGAAGAATTTCAAGAGGAAATAACACCTAAATTAATCAGTTATAAATTAATTCACTTCCCCCATAGTTATCACGAATGTAAACCTGACTTATTAAACCTTAAATGGTTTTCGTACCAGGCTGTAAACATGTTTAATTCTGCTGTGAAGTTGGCTTTTTTAACATGGGAGGCTATGGGGATTGACTCCCTTTTGGAGCCAGCCTCTAGTGGATGAGGGGGGAAGTGCAATTTTTGGCACTTCCACATAGGCTTCACATTTCTCAGCCGGAGGTTGCCACTTGTTCACAACCAAGCCTGAAATCTAGGGAGTGTGTCCGTTCTGAACTGTTTTGAAACTGTTTTAGTCTTTCATTTTAGGACTTTTAGAGAATTTTCTTTTTAATGGGTTTTTAATAAACCCCAATTTTATGGCAACTCTTAGCAGCACATTTAGTTTTCATTCTTTAATTCAGTAACAATAAACACATTTCAACCTGAGTTTATATAAACAAAACAGAAGATAAACTGCTTAGCTCAATGGTTATTAAATCTGACATTAGTTATGTCTTTCTATTTTTCCGCTCCTCTCCTCCAGGCAGAGTTCCTGGAGGCTCCAGCTCACAACTCTCCTTCCTCTACCTGCTGTGTGCGCTCTTCCCCTCTCCAAGTTGCTCCGGACCTGCTGGTATCGAGAGCCCCACCATCTGTATCCCACCATTGATCTCTTTTACCGGGACATTATGGACCATTGTTACTCCAGATACAGCGCTGCCGTGGCCTGAGTATCCCGCCTCGCTGCAATGTCACAGAAGACGCATTTCTTGTGGATGTCAGACCATCTTCAAGGTTTTCAGACTATTTGATTTGTGCCTTGTCCATGTCCTCATAAACTAGCAGCTTTTGAGGCTCTGCAGGGATACCTGTTGTATTATTTTCATTTGATATTTATTATATATTTTTTCCATTTTTGTCTCTTCCACTAATATCTCCATCATCACAGGGTCTTTCTTCTCCTGAAAGTCTCTGTGCTGCAAACCACAAATCACAAAAAAGCCTCGTTTGAATAGGGAGTCTCCAACAAGTTTGTACCTGCCAACATTTGCGCAAGCAATCTTAGTAAATCACCCACAAACCGTGGTTCAGCCCCACACGCAAAATTCTAGGTTGGACGGGCAAATTACTACACGCAAATTGGGATCTTAGTAGATCCGGCCCTTAGTCTTTTTTCTTCACCACACTCATTCCTTGCCTGCTTCCTCTCTCTGGTAATTTCATTTGAAAATGAATCCATTTAGATCAGATACTCATCAGATACTCTAATGTTCAAATGCAGTGTTGTCACGGTGGTGACAGTTTCCACCCTTTAACAGTGCTCTATCAAATGTCTAGATTACACATTTCATTTTTTATCACTCCCATATTTTACTCATGCACCTGTATAAAAGCACAACTAGCATGGTGCTTGTGAAGGCAGCAACAGTTCTTTGTTTATGAAATATTCTGTAATCCTGCTTTTGGACAACATAGTTGTATGAAATATTTTTATTTTTGTATAATTGTATTTTTTGCCTGTATTAAATGAAACCATTAGCTTTCTTGTGAACCACAAAATTCGTTTCGCTCCCTTAGTGAAGCTGGCTTTTTCAGCTCCCAAATGACTCTTCATTTAGTATCACTCAGAGCTTCTATTTTAGACTAATTTAGTAATTATAAAGGATTTATGTGTTGGTAAGAAGTTTTTTATTAAGTGTTAATATTAAAAGCTTTATTTTTATGTGCATTTTTCTTACAAAAAGATACAGACCCTCAAGACTGATATAGTTATTAGTTCTGGAGCTTCTCCAGTAGTAATGTAGGTATGTTTTTTATTCTGATCTTATTAAATATTAATAGTGGCTATTAATGAGACTTGCATCTACCAAAACCCAACACACTTTACTTGCTTTCTTCCAAGCCTCTTCCCCCTTCATTCTTTCATATATTGGTATGACCCACTGTGTCCTTGCATGCAATAGGCCACATGGTGTACCTATCCAAATACAGTCTTGCCTCTGCCTACATGAATTCTCAGCAGAACAGGAACAGCTGAATGTTCGACTCAGATTTACAGCACTTTGTTTCAGATGTGGCTGGCCTTATAGCACTTCATACATAAATGGATGATGATGACTTTCTCAAACCATACTGGAACATGTCCCCAAGTTATTATGGAAATTATTGGAGAAGCTTTCTGTCATTAAAATGTGCTTTAATGACTCAAAATGATGCTATTCTACCTCTAACCCTTGGTAGAGCAAAATTTTCAGTGATCATCATGAATTTTAGTCAAAAATTGTGGAAATAAACCTGCCTGAACCATCTCCGACATATTGGTTTGGGTATGTAATACCAAAAGTTAGTGTTTTTATCCCATTGCTGCTTCAAATTTTGACTATTTGAATTTATTATTGATTTAATAAAATGTAATAATGTAAAATTTTACCTCAACCTTGAAAAGTGGCACAAAGAGCTTTTCACAAGCTGTTAGTCCCAATGAAATGGAAATCAGTTCCCATCAGCTTCAGCAAAACATCAGCATTAAATGCCTTGAGTTGAACAAAGCTTTTGATTTCCTCCAGTTATTTGTTATTTGGACTCACATTATCTCATCATTCCACAACAGAACTGTATAAAGGATCCATTAACAACACACATAATGACTACTGATTATCGTTCGAACATGTTTCACAAATGACCTCGGCGTCTGATTTTATGAGCTCCATCTTGGGTAATAATGGTATTCCCCGAAGTTTTGATCCTGGCTCTTTTCACAGCACAAAGTCACGGTCTGATTCACCTTCATATCAGGCAGACTGACGAGGGGAAAATTGGAAGGATGAAAATAACAGACGGCAAGGCAAAACAGTACTGAAGAATGGAGGGAGGGCAAAAGGAATGGATGATTTAGATGGAGAGAAATGCTGAGATTCAAAAGGACTGAGATCATGGAAATAGAGGGCAAACACAAAGAGCAAGAGTTCATCGCTTTAACAGGCAGGCATACCAATAAGACATTGTTTCTATTAATTTTACTCACCCTCATTCTCCCACCATTCTTTCATGGATTCTAATCAAAGTCCACCACTTTCAACTACATGTTCTCATCATCCCCTTATCCTCCATTCAGTTTGATCTCACCTTTCTCACCTGTCACTCCTTTCCTGTACTCCTTTTTCCTTTCTTTCCTCCTCCTGATCCCTTTCTCACCTTTGAGACACTCAGAATAATTGTTGTGTGAAGCTCTCCTTTGCTGCAATCTGCAGAAAAAAAAAATATTTTCAACCACACAAGGAGATGTTCTGGAATACATTTACACCTCCGTCAAGGTAAATGTGTTACCTCTCAGAGCAGAACCAAACACATGCTGAGAGCCTCTCGTCTCACATTGGCCATACAAAACCATTGACTGGTTCACCTTAAGTGTAAGAGGGTCCTTAATCACACCCCGTGGTTTTAGTTTTTTCTCCTTGTCATGAATTCATCCAACCATCTGTTGATCATCACCAAAAGGACAAATGAGTCAAGAGATTAATTTTACTCTCCCCTATCTTCCACCAATTTTGTTCCTTTTGTCTTCAAACTAGCTTTTTCCATTTCATGCCCTATATCTCTCCTATTTCATACTTTCACTAATTTTACTTCAATTTTTGTGTTCTCTCTTTTCCTTTTGAAGCAAAAGCAACAAAGACCTTATTTTAAAAAAATGTATTTACTTCTTTTTATGGTGGTGTTTATTTTGTTTTCCAGACGCTGTTCTGCATTTTCCATTAAACTTAGCATTTCATATTTAATGAGCATATTTTCAAGTTAACTGTGACTGTTGGGATTCACTTACTTGGAATCCCTCCCTGGGCCGCCACCTTATCGTGGTGGAGGGGTTTGAGCGTTCTGTCGATCCTAGCGGCTATGTTGTCTGGGGCTTTA
>JAOXYM010000005.1:20930846-20946726 GCA_028567055.1 Leptatherina wallacei
TTTCTGTTTTTATCTCTGTCCAGCACTTTGATCAACTGTGGATGTTGTAAAGGGCTTTACAAATAAATTTGATTTAGCTTTTTTCTGTTTGCATTTACACTGATGATGCTGAAGGGACAATACTTATATAACGTGGAGTGAGTTGACCATTGGTTTTAAGACCAGTATGAAAATGATCTGTTTAAAAAGACAATGTTTTATTCTATCAGTTTTTCCGACTTTGATTCAAATACTCATAGAATGGGATGGAAGGTGGCCTTGATGCAAGTGATTGTTTGTTTGAGGCTCATCCTGTTGCCTATTGCTTTCACTTCACTTTCCTATGTACCTTACACTCATGAATGGTTAGGAATGAAAAAGATTAGGTGTAGAAGTGAGGTTTACATGTTGCAAAATTCATTGTACAGTTTAGTTACAGGTTACATATTTTCCTCATCACTGTGTCCATGTGGCATGTGCTCATTTAGGCAGTGGAATATCGTTCAGAAAATGTGACCCCTAGTGGTTGTGAGAGGAACTGCATTATATATAAAGGACAAAAATAATGATTATTATGGCCTTGGTGTAAAGAAAAAAAATTATTTTATCCCTAATCAAACCCTTGACAAGGATTCTTGATTTGTAACCTTAATCAATCCTGAAGCAAAACCAGAAATGGGTTTTGTTACATGTCATCTGTGACTTTGGTTTAGTTCTCGTTTGGTTTCTTTTTCTAGTTTTGCTTTTACTGAGGTTACATTCACACTGCAGGCAAAAGTGCCCCATACCTGACTTTTTTGCCCATAAATGTCTGGCATCACATTATTTTATTTTTTTAAATCCCAAATCAGACCCAAAACCCTTTCATATGCGGTCCTAACTCAAATACAGATCTGACGTTTTTCAATGCAACATCGTTTTAACGGTCATATCACATTTTTATCCAACTTTTACATAATTGAAACGAGACAGAAGCCACAATTCTGTACCTGAGGAGACCACGTCTTCTTTAAATTATAATGAAAACAACCAACATCCAACACTAAAAAATCTGATTTTAGCAAACTTGGAAATATGTTTTTTCAGTGTGAACTTAGCCTCTGTCTTTCGGTTCGGTATTCTAGAAACCTTTTCATTTCCCGGTTCTCATCTTCAATTCCCGGCTTTCATTCCCACCTGCTTCTCAGTCATTGCTAGTCCCTCAGTGTTCACGGTCCAGGTTTTCCTTTTATTCAGTGCCAGATCATTGTTGCATTAACCCTAACCCTGTCATTCCCTTTAGTCTGTTGTGTTTTTGCCTCTGTCTAGGCTTTGGTTTAGCCTTACCCTGCAGCGTTTGCAGATTTTGAGTTACCTTGTCTGTCTCTTGGTCCAGTATTTGGTATATTGTATCTCCTCCTCCTCCATGGGTCATGACAATGGATTGTTTTTACATGTAACCATGGCAGTTAATAAAATGGCATCCCTGCAGGTGATGGACATATTTAGCTGAAACCATAGATGTTTTGTAATTTTTTTTATGATACCCAACCAGGCAGTATAGGACGAAAGTGTTTTGCTACTGATGGAACTTACGCAAGTTCATTTGATGCTTCATTTAATCACCCCTCATTCTTCTTCATGGAAACTTTGCAGCTTGCTAAACCTTCAACTTGACAAAAATGTAACATATATTAAAAACTGTTTCTATTGGGATCTAAAAGGCTTTGCTAAAATAACTTTATTCTCAGAATGAGCCATTTGTTTCTACTTGCTCTGGGTCCACATGTATGGCAGCTATCATATTTGTGCCACCATTTTAACTACGGTGTCTCTGAATGGACAAACAACTTTGTGTAAAATGAAACCATCTGAGCTTTTACCCTTAAAACTGTACTAGATTGTGCAGCACCTCCAAGTCCTATCGCTTATTGTCAACAATTTCTCAGGGACAGCAGTGTGTAACTCTGTGGGGTATATTATGAACAAGAGGTGAACTACCAAAGTTTTCCAGGCATCCTATATTCTGTCCAGAAGGTTTACAATCCAGCCACATGTATTGTTTGTTCTGGTAAAATCCACAATGAGTTATGCATGATAACACCATTATTTATCACATTTTTATAATGAAAAAAAGATCGCTATCACCACCATGTTGCTCAGAGACCTCTATTTTAACACGGATATTATGACAAAGCCACATCCTGTCAAACTTTCAGCCAATTAGATGGCTTGAATTCATGGTAATGTCCAATCAGGAGCAGACAAAGTTCAACAAGAGGCAAGAGTGTTCCATGTCTGTGAAAAGAACAGAAATAATGGTCCATATGGGTGGATTAAAACTAAGATGTTTTAGATGCACGGTAATGGCAAAATTGAGCTGGGTTGGTTTTGTGATAGTCAGTAGATAATGGCATAAATTGTAAATGTCAAAAAAAAAAAACCTGGAGGAAAAAAGGTAAATATTGTTTCTATTGTGTTTGTTTAAAAATATCTTTTCTCCTGAAAGTCAAGATTTGAGATAATGATATGCAGATGAGAAAAAGCTTGGTCCCCCTTGATCTGTGTGTTATTTCTACAGTACTGTTGGTAATGAATAGGCAGATGAAAACATGTTCATGTCTGGAAAGATTTGAACCACTGACTGCCACCATCCATTTACATTTTTGTTTGTCATTTGAAGTCATTTCTATGCTCTTCTATAGATGTCAGTCATTCTTAAACACTGCACCTTTTTAATGTCGCTTGAAGTGGCGGTACTTTTCAGGGGGGAATTATGAGTCATGTTGAAGGGCTCATTAATGCTAACTTTAGGTAAACGGGTATGTCAATTTTAAACATTGTCAAACATCACCTGCATACTCCATGGGTCATTCATGTTGGCATGATTTTTAGTCAATACATCCACTAGAGGGCAATGCGGAGTTCTGGTGTGTCAATAGCATTATACAATAGCAAACATAGTGATGGTGGAGGAGATCATGAATAATGCACCTTCTCGGAAAGGGGTAAAAAATAAGCAGGGTAGTGGATAGCAGTGATCTGTGTGGCCATAAAATATATCGCAGCTTCTTGTTATTTGTTCCTTTTGGTGGTTGCACATGAGCTATACTGTACAACACATCTCCCCTGATCTCTGATGGAGCTGTTTTGTTTGTTGCGTTTGGCTATGCATTCACAAGCCCCTTGAAAACATGCTGAAATGAACACAGACTGACAAAAGGATCTGTCCGTACGCATATTTAATAGTTAAAATGAGCCCTAAGGGTACAAACACATGACAAACATTTCAGTCAGGACTTGTGATAAAGACAGAGTTCTTTCTCTAACAGGAAATATGAAAATCTGGAAATGGCTTGTGTATAAAGGCCCCCTTGCCCCCCCACCTAGTTGCACATATTCATTAACATAATAGCTGTAATAACATGGAATAAATGGTGTAATCTGAGGTCATGAATGACAACCTGATCACTTGCTTGTCTGGAATAGATTTTAATTTAGAGTGGGGGAAAAAACACATTTGATGTTTGACTAATGCACTTTCCTTATAGATCTACATTTTCTGCTGCTTTAAGAATATTTGACCATCTTAGATGTGAGATCTTATTTTGATTTTAGTGAAGCCAAAGGTTTTTTTTTCTCCATTTGTTTTCATATATGCAAAATGGATCTTTTGTGACCACTTCAATACTGTTCTTGTTGGAAATATTATCCACCTGAGACGATGCTGTATGCTTTTTTTAGTTAATGTATTTTCCTCTTTTTTTATCATTTCGTATTTTTGTACCAAACCTGCTCATGTGTATCAGTATTCCTTTTAAAAATAGTGAATTAGAGACCTTAAATAAGAAACAGAACATTGCAAGAAATTAAATTTCATATCCAGCTGACACATTATAGACCAGAGAGGCAACTCGTGGTCGATGGAGTGCGTCGGAGTCTGCGGCTCTCTCTCTCTCTCTCTCTCTCTCACTCTCATCGTGCGTGTCTGCCTTTCTTTTTCTCTCTCCCTTTCTCTCTCTCAGCTTCTTCAAATCTATTCCACCCCAGTGTTTAAACTTCCATTAAGGAAACGGACTTCTCACTGACTTAATCTGTACAAAATGTCCTAAATAGCACTTTTACTTTTTACTTCAAGAAGGATAATACTGTCGTTTTGCGTCTTTTATGGGTTTAGGAGTGCGTGTCTGCGCGCCACAGTGCATCGAACGGGTCCGGTCGGTCCGCCTTGCTCCTCTGCGGCTTCATGTCTCCGGAACGAAGTGAACGGAAACCCTGCCAAGACACGGGCTGAGTCCGGCTGCGGGCTCTGCGTGCCTTTACTGGGACAATAGAAGTCCAATTCCTTAACCCGGAGAGAGGGCATGGGCAAATCATTGCTGTGCTGAAAGATAAAGAGAAAAAGAAGGAAAAAAGGATAGTGCTATTAAATAAAAAGCGAAAGAAATACCTCAAGGGACTAGGAAGAAAAAAGATTGGACGATCTTCTCTGGTGAGTAAACCCTTTTAGTTCCTGTCAAACCGCACAAAGCGCAGCAAGGACGACGTTTGATGCGCCTTTGCTTCTTTGGCACCGAATAGAGGTCAGAACTGTGTTGGAGTTCTCTGGGTGTAGAACCCTTTATCATTAGATCAAACTTTGAGGAGATCAGCGGGCTCCATGAAGGAATCTGAGCGACTCGGGGGGATTTGGCGCGCGGAAACATCTCGAGTTGTGCGTCATCTCTGCAGAAAGAGAAGGTGTCAAATTGGATGCAAAGGTGGATGGAGCATTGGAGTTAACGTTGTTGTAGAGAACAGTGGATGAGCAGAAGGAGGAGGGAAAAAATGAATAAAACACTCTTTAAATCAGGTTTGGGAATTAAAATATAATTTCCTGGTTGTTATTTAAACCAACAGAGAGAATCGGTGTAGATATCGGAAGTTTCCCACAACAATAACTTTATTAATGCTTGGTGCTTTGAAGAAGAAGGATTTTGTTGTGCTTCATGTTAATCAGAGTGCGCGTTCAAGTCTGGGTTTGCGTGTCCTGCTCAAAGAGGGTGTGGCTGTCTCTCCATCCCTGCTCCGCTGAGGGTTTTCTGCCTCTCCATTCTGATCAGGGTGGTATTCAGGAACAAATACCTGCACCAGACTGAGAATTAAAAGTAGGTGTGTGTGTGCGTTTGTGTGAGAGAGAGTTTACTTGTGCACGCGCTTATTCAATAAACGTCCGTTAATCTACTTGTCCCCAGGGAGGATTAGAGCGCTTGGGACATTTTTGGGACTAGATTTCTCTCTTTCTCTCCTCCGCATTAAATTTTTTTTTAATAAATCCGTGGAGACGAGACGCTATTTCCTTCAGTTTACACCCTAGGCTGAGCCACAAGTGGCGTTTCATGTGCAGCATTTGATGGAGGCGCGCCTGGTTACGTCTTTAGTGCAGTTTTTCACCTTTTCTTTTTTTCTTTTCTTAAATGGCGCCACACTTGATTGGTTCCAGAGATGGGATGTCAAACTCTGACGTGTTCGACTGGAGGGATCGTAACACCTGAAAACCCCTGACTAATAATGAACTCAAGCTGACTTGTGGTAGATTTAGAAGACATTACAATATGTTATACAGTGCAATGGATCGATTCACCCTTCATTTCTTTATATTTTGGCTTCAAGTAGCTGGACTTGCTTTTAATCTTTAACATTGGTCTTAAGCAGTAGTTACCCAGGCTTTCTGAAGGTCTAGTCTTGGCCTTTTTCCCATTCATTTTCAGTCTGATTCAGTGTGCCATTGTAAGAGGAATGTTTTTTTTTTGCTTGCAAAACCGTTTAAACACATTCAAGCATGAAAAGGCTCCTAACTTATGACACACTTGTGTTTACATGTAGCCTACCAGACAACATTGTAAAGAGCCAGCTTTAAACTGCATCTTTAGAGACTTTGTAACTTGTAGCCTTACATAAGGATGCATTTATTCCCGTGTGTTTAGTTGCATCTAGGACTAAAAATAGCATGTCATTTTCCACCAACAAGGAGATTCCCCAAGAGATATTGGCCAAAATTATTTGGCACGTCTCAGTAAGATGTCCTTTGGGAATAGCAGTTAATTATATTTAAAAAATACAGACAGGTTTTCTATGCCATTTTCACATGTATCAAATTCATCCGGGGGTCCCAGACTGGACCTTTTGGCTGGTTTTAGACCCCGGGCCATACATTTGACACCCCTGCCTTAAAACATTTAAGGAAGCTGAAGGGGGGGGGAGTCCAAGAGATGACCTTTTTAAGAAAAAAAGGATAATCTTACAAAGACCTGACGTAGGACTTTAGACAGGGACGTCCAGCTCTGGTCGTCGAGGGCCACAATCCTGCAGTGTTTCAATGTTTCCCTGCGCCAACACACCTGATTCAAAATCCTCCCTGGAGACTGGACCTCCAACATTTTTGAAGCAGTGTGGGGTCATGGTGACATAGAACGGAACAAAAAGCAGCCAACAATAAAGAGGAGCTTTGAAAAGTCCTTCAAGAAGTCGGGAGAAATCTTCCCAAAAACTACTCTGAGAAATGACAGCTTGTCAGACTGCTGCTGATCAGACCAAATAACATTTAAACTTATTAGAATTGTACAAACTCTGTTCTCATCTTGGGGACAATTAGTTTTGTGCATTTCAGTAAATGACTGTCCCATTTCCCTTGGTTCTGACAGTATACAAGGAAATAGGGGGTGCTCAAGACGTTTGTAAAGCACTGCAGTTTGTCATTACGGCATCCTGGATGCGAGCGCCCCTTCTTCCCTCAGTCCAATTCAACTTATCTCTCGTTCTTTATATTCCTTTCTGGGTCTCTGTTCAAATACATTTTCAATTCGGCATGCTTTATTGCCCTCAAAATGGAAAAAAAATAGATGCTTGTGCCTCTTCACATTTTCTCAAATGCCTCACTTTGATTCACTGTTGCTGTAAAGCGAAGGGAAAAGGTTTGATTGTTACTTGTCATCAAAAACCTGTTGGTCTCTATTTTGAGGTCTTTAAGAAACATGCTCTGATGCTCCATAATTGGTATTCCTGACATGAAACCAGATGCGTCTTTGTAGATGTTTGTTTTTCTCATGGTTGTTGCATCTTTTCAATCAGTCTGTTTTCTATTACAGTCAAGGTTGGATGAAGGTTAGAGGTTTTTATTAGTTTGGTTTTGTTCTTTTAATTTAATGGGTCACAAACACTACATCTTGTAGGATCCCGCTCCCCACCTAAAAGTCTCTTTATTAGATTTACAGAGTGGATCAGATCAGCATGCTTTCCACCCCTGTGCAGAAGGGAAAAAGAAATCTCAAGAGGAGAAGACTTGTTCTGAATGGCTGCACAGGGAAGGACAATAACTGCTGTGATCCGAATGCTTGAAAATAGATTACGAAGTGGATCCTCGTACTTCAGGCAATGAAATGAGAAGTGATTAGGTGGTGGGCTTGTTGCGAGTGCATCACTGCAGACCTTCATATTTAGTCCAACATGTGCATTGTTTGTCTGAATGCATACAGTGATCTTTCTGTAAGTGTGCAGTACCTGTCTGCTGGGATTTTGTGTGCAGGCTACTGTTGTGGCCCTTTCAGCTTCAATTTGACTAATTTACAAATTGGATTCACTGTCTTTTCTTCCATATATACATCTAAAAGGCTCCCTTGGGGGAAGACTGCAAAGCCAGAATGTCCCTACTTTTTCTTTAAAGCACTTCTCAGCCTTGATCTAAGCAATAAGATATAAAAACAAAATAGTGCATGGGCAAATGGCTCGTTCATGGGTGCTGCCGCTCTGGTCTCTGCCACTGGCTGAGCAGACTAAAAGCAAAGAGGTGTTCCTGCAGTGAGGGAGCAAGACCGTACGTTGAAGTGGAGTGGCAGCAACTGGATGTCCAAAAAAAAAAAAAAAAAGAAGTTTGATTTGCTGCTTTGTTGGGAGAGAGAAAGGAAGGAAGAAAATAACATTTCTTAAGATTTGTGAGTCTTGGCAACATCTAGCAACAGAAGCTTGCTTGGCCACAGCAAGTTGGACTGAAGCATGATGGTAGTTGTCCAAATTAGATTAAAAAAAAAAACCTACCCAAATCCAATTTAGATATCTAGATAATTGTACAACACAGAATTAAATTAGAGCGAGGATGGTGGTTCTCTTGGCTTCAAAATGCTCATCAGTTTGAACAATAACTAAACCACCTCCATGCAAAAAACTCAACTAATACAATAATTGTCCACTGAAATCTTTCAAATACCAATCTGATCTCACAGAACTCATCTGAAATACAGAGAAACTTTTAAATGAGGATAGAATGGTGTTTTGTAATATAAACGGTCAAAGTTAAACAGGTGGTCACTTGTCACTGGGAAAGAAAATTCCCTCAAAAGAAACACTAAAAATGAGAAAGAAGCTAGCTGTATATCCTGTTCAGTGCACAGCTTATTGTAACAGGCCTGAAGTTTTGTGGTGCTTTTCTATAACCCTGCTCTATAAAGCCAGGGTGCTGTATAAAATGTAAATAAAAACTGAATGCAATGCGTTGCAAATCTCATAAACCCATACTTTATTCCCAATAGAACATAAACAACATTTCAGATGTTGAACAGACACATTTTACCATTTCATGGGAAATATTGGCTCATTTTGAATCGGATGATGGCAACACAATGTGGTTAGATTCGTTGGCAACAGGTCGGTAACATAAATGTATGAAAGAGAAAATTTCAGAGTAAGATGGTCATGGTTCACCAATCTGAAACAAATTTGTGGAACAATTTTAGAAAATTATTCAATGTGAAACTGAAGCCTTTGAAGACCCTGAAAAAGTTCTTATATTTTCTATTTGTACTTAAGCAACGTGTTGAACCACCGCCTCGCACAAACCACCCAGCGACACGCCACAAACAAGCTTTCTTTAAAATGTCCTGGCCAGAACAAACTTTGTTTTTGCCACTTTGCAAAAACATAGAAATTGTTTTTTTTTTGTTAAGAATATAAGATCTTTAGTCAAAGTGCAAGTTTACAGTTGTTTTTACTGTAAATGAAATTATTTCTACTGTAAATGAAGTTGGAACTCACTCAAGAAAATCATGATTGGGATGATTTCCTTTTTTTCTTTTAAAGACACGCTACCTAACTGTTGCCATTTTCTCAGTGATGCGCCCCCTATTGACGGCTAATTTGGCCTCCATCTTGCATCCTACGTGTACTGTGAGTTCTCTCCAGGCAGTAAATGAGTCTTATTTTGACTCGTCTTATTTCTTGCTCTGTCTCTGGCTCTCTTTTGTTTCCTCTCTTCCTCTGATAATGTCTTCTAGCGTTTCTTTGCTGAATCCGCCACGGTGCGCGTTCAAAACGGCTGGTTTGTTTACATCCGCTTGCTAGCGTGTGACGCATGCACAAAGCGGAACCCAGCTGACGCATCCCGCATGCGTTCTGGATGAAAAAGTTCTATAGTGCGGTTTCTCAGCAGTGGGACGCTGCTGGGTAGATACAGCTCCATAAATGCACATGATAGATATCACTGTACCAACCGTTTTAAGCTTGAAAAGTTAAGGAATGAGCCTTTAAAATTCGAACGTGTATTTGCTAAACCTGTTATCCAGACATGGGGGGCTTAAATACACAAAATGATGCTTCTCTGCCATGTTCACAATGAATAAACAGTATTGAAAATCCTGCTTTTCTGTCCATCAGATGCCTCTTCAGATTATATTGCTATGAGTAAATGTATGAAATCCTGATTGCATGGCAACAGACTGCCATTGTCCTCGATAGGAATTGGCTTAAGCTCCCCCTCCATATGTTTCCTACCAATTATTCGTTCATGTAAGCTTGCAGACACAACTGCGACGTTTGATGCAGTCGTCTAGCAGCATTTGCCTCAATCCCACAAGACTGAAGCTATTAGTCAAGTGAAACAAGAACAAGTGGTAGTTGTGATACCAAATGATCCTGATTTGTTGCTTTAATGTGTAGTGGTGGGTCAGTCATGGACAAACCTCTTCAGTTGCTAATTAAACTGTTATGACTGCTGCTACATTGCATTTAGTCACAAAATGGAAAAATGAGATAAATATAGCCATTTCTTCTGCCTGATTACATCTTTATGTGGAAATTGTGTTTTTTTGTGGGCATGTGATTCAAGATTTCCACGCAATGATTAAGAAAGCACCTAAAATGCTAAACACGACACACAAAGTGGGATTAATCATTCCAATGCCTGATCTAAGGAACTTTATATTTCCTCATTCCCTCTGTCTTTTTGAAAGGAGTTTGTAAACTAAAGCTCAGATCCTTTCTGCATGCCATATTTCTTTGCATGTCCCCTTCTGATATTTTAAAGAGAATCTTGATTTCAAAAAACAGGGAAATAGAAATTTCCCTCTGGGATAAATAAAGTATTTTTCATTTCATTGATTTATTCAAGGCGCTACTACTGTTTTGGGAAAGTGCAGATGGATTTCAGATGAGAAGAGAGGAAAAAGTTGGACTGCTGTGAAGCTGTAAAAAATGTTTTATTCTAAAATAATTTTCTTTTAAAAAGACACTTTGTCATTGGGTCTTAATCCAGTTCAAGACTTAAACCTTTACTGTTGGGAGAGAGGATAATATTTTATGACGTGCAGTAATTTTTGGTCTTTAAATACTTGAACATGATAGGATTATGGTATTTTTGGTCTTCTAGGTAATGGGAACTGAATCTACTGCTGTATCTTGAAAACATATCACCTGTCAGGCTGAAAATAACGGCACCAGAACGGCACTTTATTTTTAGGTTTTGGGTCTTGAATAAAACGGCACATGAAAGTAGAGCGGAGAAGTGGAATAATAACGGTTTTACATCCTGTAGATTGGGAACTGATAACAGATGTATCAGCTTTTGGTTTCTAAAGTACTTATAGTTATAACGACATCAAACAAAACCATTTTGAGCATTTGAGACGATGCTATAATGTTGGATTATTACAGTATCACTTTTCTTTACTTATTTGTTGTTGGTAAATTTTGTCAACCACAAAATATGATGGTGTCCATAGTTTGTTGCAACAGTGTGGACTGTTATGCAAACAGTCCAAATAACTCATGCACAAGTTACAATGAAAAGATAGACCATCTAGATTCATTTACATTGCTATGAAAGGTATTTTGACCTGTAGATGGTGTAAAAAGATCTGTTTTACGGTGCCCATTCTGAGCTATGGTTGGTTCCAAACACTCAGGACACTGTAACCACCCTGTACTGCACATAAGACCCTAAGAAATCCTCACAACCTATCTTGAAGAAAAATCAAATATCAATTTTAATGTGTAAAAATCGTGGAGTGAAGGCTCTGCCATCTTGGATATAAGCATCAATTCATTTCACTGAAGAGTTTACTGAAGATGTATAAACGTAATCGTCCCACTAATAATAATGGATCAGATTTATATTGCACTTTATTGCTGACGGCACCCAAAGCCCTTATATCGGATCCATTACTCATTCACTCCTTGGTGATGGTATAGCTACATGTGTAGCCACAGCTACCCTGGGGCAGTCTGACAGAAACGTGGCAGCCTCTCCGACCACCACCGAAACATTCACATGCCTTAAAAGCATCAAAGCCAAATGTATGGAACTTGTTTTTCCATCCGGTTTTCTTCTTTTGTGGTTCTTCCTAAGGCTTTTATTCCTGGCTCTAAATGTGAAACCCCCTTTAAATGTTTTGTGACTTGCACTCCTAAGAGGACCAAACATGGTAGCTCTGAGAGTCTCTGTATCTTGTACTGATACAGTAAAAGTCTGACAAAGACTGCTTCTGTTTCCTTGCACACAAATGATTAGATTAAAATGTATTGCAAGGAAAAAACAAAAACAAACTACTTTTAGAGATAAATGGTTGTTTGGAAAATTTTGTTTTAGAGTCAAGTACATGCAGTGTTTACAATCTGTATTAAACTATTTCCCTACATTGAATGGCTTTATGAACTTTTAATCTTAAAATGTTTAACTATCCCGAGAGCATGTCACCACCATAGTAAGGTACAGAGAAGAAGAAAAAGGGAAATGAAAAAGTTAAAGTGGCCACAGGAGCACTGATTCTTAATGTTTTTACTTCTATTTTTATTTCGTTCTATTCATCCACCCCAACCTTTGCTATCTTTTGAGCAGATTAAATACAACTGCCTCTCAATCTGGCATTTAAGATCAAAAAGGCAGCCAGGGCAGTTATAATCCATCACAATCCTACTCCTTAAAACTGAATGTGTAATTGTAACTGTCCTAGTGGTTTTACTCTCATTGGTTGAAGCCTAATCCCAGACGCTTGAAACTATAGTTAAAGAACTACTGTGGGGATGAATTGGTGTAGAGTAAACTGTTGCATTGAAAAGATTTTTTTGTGTCTTCATATATTAAATTTAGGTATCCATGAGTGGATTAAATGCATCTTTTTGAATGACGGCTTGGATCTAAACAGTATTCTTCATCATACTTTTCATTTTGACATAATCAGACCAAGATGAGACCTAACGCATGACCTAATGCAAGTTATCAAGACATTAGAATTTTTATGTTGTGGTATACCCACTACTGTTAGCTTTTTGTTTAAGTAAATTCTGAGATATTTATTTATTTTTTATTTTTTATTTTTTTACAGAAATGTGATGTTTTGCTTCCAGAATTTGGACCCAACTACCCTATGTCCCATCGTGACTATGAAAATGTCAGTTTTAAAAAGCTGATTTAAGAAATTTCACTGATTTTTCACTGATATTCAAGAAAAGATGTATAACACTCAGTCTTAACATGATGAAATGAACATT
Source organism: Leptatherina wallacei (assembly GCA_028567055.1). Classification (NCBI taxonomy): domain Eukaryota; kingdom Metazoa; phylum Chordata; class Actinopteri; order Atheriniformes; family Atherinidae; genus Leptatherina; species Leptatherina wallacei. The sequence goes on from JAOXYM010000005.1 coordinate 20,943,600, forward strand.
TTAGCTTCATGTCTGTCAGAGTTCAGTTCGTCCTCTGCTCACTAAACTATGCAGCAACACAAACTGTGACCTTTAAATGCTGTCACCTAATGGTTATAAATCAGCATGTAGGTCTGTTAAAACACATTGTGGTGGTGTTTTTGAAAAGGGCTCCATCATGAATTAATCTCCCAATGTTATGTATGATAGACTTTTTGACTATCTAAGCCTTTGTCTTTTGCTGGGGAGTGCTGGATTTAAGCTAAGTTGTCGTTCACATACAAGTCTGAGTCGCGGTTGCAGCTGGCCTTATGCAAGTAATGAAATAGTTTTTTGAACATATGTAAAAGTTGTCATGTGGGTTTCTTTTCTTTTTGAATTTGCTCAAAACTAATGCCATTTGTGTGTAACACATACATACACATAACACATACAAAAAGCTGAAGTTCACTGGCTTGGTAATCTAAGTGTGAATGCAACATTTACTTCAAAGGGATGTGGAACATGGAGCTTTGCATTAGTATTCTCAGTCATCGAGATGACTGAACTGTAGACTAACTTCATTATCTGGAATGACTGCATAAACAAGATCAGATCATTTAAATACTAGTTTCTGCCTGATCTTTGCAATTTTTATAATTCTACATCCTCAGGTAGAAAGCAACAGCGACTGCAGTTCAATTAAAAATGTGACGATTTTATTTGAGGAATAAAGTGAACGTCCTTGAGGTGAAAGGAACCAGGATGAAAGTAATGACGACAGAGTTAAGTCCTTTTGGTATGTACCAGCCTTTTACACTGGTTTTGCAGATGCCTTTCACTGAAATCACAGATTCAGGATGCAAGACTAACTGAATTTAAGTAGAAGAGGGTAATGCCAAAGTTGTATAGATTTGTACAAAAGTTAACTTGCAGTTTACCGATGTTTCACCTTACCTCCGAGTTTTTGGTTATTTGGTTCAATGTTTAATGCAGAACTTACTGGCAAATGACAATGACTGTATGAATAATCAATACTGTGAATGGATCACCTACAAATTAGATATTGTAGCCACCATGATAATTTGTATCTTTTAAACTGCTGTTTTGAAGCTTTTTTAAAATTTTGGATCTATGTTTTTGTAACTGGGTTTCAAGTGTCACTTGGTCACTTCCTAATTGACAAAAATATGAATATTTCACACTCAAATTGCATTTAATCTTGTTCTCGAACTGTTTTATTTCAGAACTATTAACAGGGCTTGAAATACATTTTTGAATAAAGGTGTACAGCTAAAAAAAATAACCTGCACCAAATAGTTTTCATCATGGTGCCATGTCAAATAATACTGTTTTAATCAATTCCTTTTTGCAGGCTACTGCCTCTGTTGTGCAATGCATGCACATACAGTAGTTTTTGCACCATGGAGTGCTATAAGATCTCTGAGGTTCACTAACGTAAGAAGCCATGGACAAATCAGCATGGTTTAAAGCCATTTTGTAGTGGAGCATTGCATGTTTTGCACTAATTAAGCTGGTTAACTTGTTTACTCTAAATGTGTCTGGTCTGCTGATGTTTTGTTACTTTCAAATACAAGTTCAGTATACCACACTAATATATCACTCTCTAAATATTAAAATGAATTTGCTTCACCCAGTAAGGTTAGAAACCATACTGGCATGATGTAAGCCAACTACAAATAATGCGAATGAATGTGTGTGTTACATTTCTATTGTAAGAAATGATTTAGCACCAGTAATAGTTGGGCACGTTACTTTGAAAAAGTAATAAATTATAATTACTTGTTAGGGAGCATTATAAAAATAACTCGGAATTTCCAAAATTACTCGGAAAAGTAATTATTCCGTTACTTTGTAAAAAAAAAAAAATCAAATATGTCGCCTTTAACGGAACTTCAGCTTCATCTGCATGTTCATTACTAAAAACTGAATAAAAGGCTACATCTGATTTGATAAATGTAAAGGAAATTTTGTAGAATAAATTGCTAAGAAAAATCAAGGAGACTAGTCTCAGGCTGATGGATGTGACTTCATCTCACCTCCTCCTTGTGTGTCTGCGCTGTGTTTGTGTGTGTTCGGCTGCACACACTGACTTATCCACGTCTCCCCTGACATTTTACTCTTCAGTAAATCATCATCATTAGTGGGAGAAACAGGCTGCGCGGTAAAAACGGCTTAAGTGAACAGAATCATAATGAAAAGCTATATTGCATCTTCTGCAGACTTCTGGCTCGAACATGTGATGCTGCTTTATTCTCAACTAGCACCTGCTCACAACAGATCACAGCTTCTCGTACTCGAGTGTATTTCAACTGTATCCCTCCACTACCTCCTCTTTATGGCAGCAGCACAATATAGTCCAGACAAATGTGAAACTTCGGTTCACCCAAAACAAAAATTAATCTCATCCAAAAATAGTAACGCTGTCGGTGAACGTCAGTAACTGTAACAGCGTTGTAACAATGGAAAGAGTAATTAGTTAAATTACCCGTTACTGAAAAAGGTAACGCCCGTTAGTAACTATTCCCATCACCGATCACCAGTGGTAGTGTGGAAGTTGAGGGTCCATCAAATCAAATTCTGCTGGAGCCCCATGAAAGCTCGGATCAGGCCTGGTCTATAGTCTACATTAATAGACATTAATATCTGACTGTAAGCCAGGGTGGGATCAGCTATCAATGGCTTATGTGATTCATCTTCAGTCTTGGTTCAGAGGTCAACATCTGCTCCGACTGCAGCTGGGAGGGACTGTGGAGGGGGGAGGGGCCTACGGCAGCACTGCTGATTATTCAGGGCTGGGATATAGTTGCTGTGTATGCAAGCGTACACGTCAGTGTCCTGCTACGTCTGTGTATATACTTGCTGCAAAAGACAAAGGCACAACACAGCCAAAATGGTTGATACTGCAGGGCACCGCTAGTGGGAGTATACAGCACTTGTACTCAAGTCAACTCAACTTTATTTCTAAAGCGCTTTAAAACAACCTCAGTTGACACAAAGTGCTGTACAAAATAAACACAGAAACACAAAGAAATAAAACAATTAAAACTGAAAATAAATTAAAAAAAAAGATAATAAAATAATTGCTTTATTGTTTTTAAAAATTTAAAAACAATAAACCAATTTTAAAAAGAATAAAAACAAAAAC
>JAOXYM010000005.1:20950559-20965857 GCA_028567055.1 Leptatherina wallacei
ATGTATGTATGTATGTATGTATGTATGTATGTATGTATGTATGTATGTATGTATGTATGTATGTATGTATGTATAAAAACATTTTGCTAATGTAGCTGGTGCAATCAGAAACATTGCACATAAGAATGATGAGAACGTTAAGATCTACCATCACTGATCCATTATTTCTCATTAAATTGATGGGCAAGATAACCCAACAGTCATTGTTGTTTGTGTTCTTAACTATAACAATAAAGAATTAAGTCTGCTAAACAATTTACAAATGCATCCTCATTGTAATTAAAGTAATTATTTTCCCCTTCAAAAAATAGTTTTCAAAACGATTCTCTTTAGAAAAGCAAGCTATTGCTAACATTAATAATAGCCTGTTAGCGAGCTGAGCTAACATTGTTTGATATGCTTCGCTTTAGAACCAAGGCTGTGTCTACAATATGTAAGTGCACTGAAACGTAGTGCACACTGAAATGTAGTGTGCACTGCGCACTTGCTTCTGTAGTGCACACTTTTGTGGATAAGTGTTGACCCAAATGGAGCACTGATATTTTGCACATCCGTAGTGACAAACCGTCATTTGACCGCGACTCTCCGGCTCGCCAAAAATATCCGCCAAATAAATATCAGCAAACTATAACATTAACCACTTGTAGCACGTATAACCTATTTACATCTGCTAAACTGGCTAAAAACGGCTAATATTTATTGTCTTAACTGTACTACGTCGGTTTAAGTCTCTCCCCTTCCTCTACGTCGGCAATATGGCCTCCGTTTAGTGCAAGTAGTGTGCATCGTTCTACACTAGATTTTCGGCCGTTTTTAGGGCAGCATCCGGATACTTTCAGTGCACTGAGTTTTTGCTTAAATGTTCGTGTGAATGCACTATGCACTTACATATAGTGTTCGTAAGTGCGCTAGCGCGCTGATTGAAACACACCTCAAGTATTAATGTTAGCTGTAGGTGCTAGAATTGCTCCAGTAGCTATAAGAGATATTTTCCTGGTGAATGAGTTACTAAATGTAAGAAGAAAGTCCCTCATATGTCAATGACATTGCTGGACGTTACAAATGGGGAAATTTTAAGGAAAGTTCTCCCAGCTAGCCTTCCTTTAGCAGGGGGGTTGGGAATACTTCTTGGTTATACTAGAGAGTGGAACATAATCTATTGTGGGAGTGTGAAGGAGGAGCCTGGGCGGGGATTTGAACCCACAACCAGTCAGCCAAAGGGATATCCCTGTGGCCAAGTAGCAAGGGCACATGATCAATCGAAGGCATTGTGACAGCACCACACTGTCACACTATTTTGTAGTAGTTTAATTTTATTTATTTTCCTGAGGCCATTTTAGTCTGGCTTTTCTTTGGGAAAAGGGTTTAATCTCAATTATTAAACTGGGGGGGGGGGGGGATAAAAGGGAAAAAAATACCTTTTTGTTTTTCAAGCAAATTGATCTCATCATTCATGCAATTAAATTTTAAGATGGTGTTTGTGTCTTGAGATGACAGACTGAATGCTTGAGAAGCGAGTGCCTGATGCAGAAAGGTATATGACAGCTCAGCAGTGCCCATTGTCATGCAGCTGTATAAAACCCAGGTGGTTCACGTTTATCTGGTGGTCATGACAGCAGCTCCCCCATATAAGCACTCTGCCTCACTGTTCCCCTCAGACTTTCATTAATTTGCACTTATTCAACTATCTGTCACCCCTTTGTGTGCAAATAATAAAAAACAGTGTTCTGTCCTCCTGCTGTGAATGCTGTAAATGCATACGTGAAAGAAAGATAAATTGCTGTCATCCACCCAGGCAACCATGACAGAAGATTTTATGTACCTCTGCATATGTCGACAAACACATGAATATTTGGCTTGCTGTCAGCTTCTGGGCTTGGCTGAGTAATGGCAGCACAGCAAACACACGTTGATTAAAATGCACACTTGTATACTTTTCCACATGTTATATTGCCTATGTGTCCTTTGGGTGTTCAAAAAGTTTCCATTATGGGAAAAGGATTTGCTTTTTTTGTTTTTTTTATTTGTATTTTTTTGCTATAAAAAGAAAGAGAGGAGAAAACAGGATTTGCTTTGTGGGTGTGGACCAGGAATAACTAATGTTTTGAAAACCTAGCCTTGTTTACACACTTTAATAACCATTGTGTGTGTGTGTGTTTTGCATGTATGCACATAGTGTGGCATAGAAAGGTAATTTTTTCTGACGTTCCCCTGATGTCATTTGTCAAGTGTTAGTTGGTTAGAATGTGAGCACACAACCAGAGTGAAAAATGCTATTAAATAAAGAAATTAAACAATGGGAAATTAAGAAAGCGATATGCAGCAAAATTTGAATGTGTATTGACCTGAACCCAGACTGGTTGCAACAAGGACTTCAATCTCTGTACATGGGGTGCCAACTCAATCAGTTGTTACACAACACCCCTAAATGTTATCTGTTTAAATGTGCTTAACATTAAGTTGTCTTTGGTATTGTTTAATCTGTGGGGAACATCGATCATGTAAAACAGATTTTCTCTTTGATGGCCTCTTTCTTTACCATTTTCCTCAATCATCCTCTTCTTCAGTCATTGCAGTCTTGCTCTAGCCCGACTTCTTCAGTATTCAGATCACTCACTGCTTTGAAGCTTTTTTGTAAGAAATTCCAGCATTTATTCTTTTAGAGGAAATCTCTACAGACGTGAAACATCTGGATTTGGCCAATTTCTGCCACTTTTTACAGCAGCTATTCTGTCAAGCTCTGTTCGACTGTATGGAAAGAATCTGTGAACCAACATCTACAGGTCTCAAGAACAAGCAGAGAAGTGACCTGAGGTCATTCTTGACCTGACTTTGTTTTTTTTTTGTGTGTATGTGGTGCACCTCACCCCACTCAGTGCAGATTAACTTCTCTTTCTCTTGCAGTTTTGCCTTTTTTTGATTATTTCTTTCACATAATTTGCCTATTCTCTCAAAGCTCTTTTGATTCATATTTCCCCGACTGCAAGGAGAGGCATTAGTTTAGAGGACACCCTGGGTTTAAGGATATGAACAAATTACTTATTTGGTTGTGGAGAACTAGTTTGTTTTTTCTTTTTCTATTTTTAAATGATAAAAATTACACCCTAAGCTCTGGAGGATCCGCCCCCCAAGAGTATTTCCAGGAAAGCTCTTGCTTTCCTAATGTCTCTTCTTTTTCATCCACACAGCACACACATCCCACTTTTATCACCCTCTCTTATATTTTACACTTCTTATCCTTCTTCCCTCATCTCCAAGTCGGCTTCTTTATCTCTTTCCTCCTTTTGACAGATAATTTTCTTTCCTTCCCTCCTACTTTTACCCTTCCTTCTATCCCCCTTTCCTTCCCTACTTTTATACATTTTTCCCTTCTACTTGGATCTTCCTTATTTGTGCTTTTGGCCTTGCCTGCACTGTTGGAATTTATTTAGTCTCTAACCTGGTCCTCATCCTCGTTTCTTTGTTTATGTTATCCTTCTGTTACATCTCTGTTCTGTCTTCCAGCTGATTGCTTGTTAGTCTCACTCATCCTCTCATCCCTTTACTCCATCTTATCTTTAGTTTTATTTCTTTTATACATCTTTTCCTCATTGCTAGTGTGCATAGTTTGACCTTCTCCTTTAAACCTCCCCTGCTTTGTTGTTTTAAACCCCTATCCTTTCATGAACCTGCCCCAGGACCCTCCCTTTATGCTTGCTTTTTTAATTTTTTTATTCTAATCCTGCCTTTGCTTTTTTCTCCCATCACTCCTTTTTTCTTATTGTGGTTGATCTATGTCCTCCTCCTTCCTGCTTGCTCCTCCCATACTATTTCATCCTTTCTTTGATTATTTAATCTATTTAATTAACTTTTACTGCTGTTAACCTCTCTCACTCGCTCTTTTCCTTCCCTACTTCCCATCCAGCTTCTCCTTTTTTTTCCACTTCATTTCCTCTGTATTTCTTTAATCATTTGTCTTCTCTGAAGTCTTAAGGAATTGGTCCTACGATGTGTGCCTGAGTCTGATACAATTGCGCCACACACACACACACACACTACACTCTTTTTCCATCTTTCTCACACCCCGTCTCCCTCTCATGCTTGCGTAGTCTCTGGGTAGTCTTCCTTTGCGGTTGATGTGCTAAGGGAATTTGTCTGTTCCACTTCTGTTTGACAGTTTGACACACACGTATACACTTCAGCTGCTATATATGCTGTCAAGCACAGTTTACCAGCTAACCTTGTCAGTTTAGCAACTTCAGTTTCCCTCTACCTCTACTTTTTTTCTTTTTCTTCACGCAAGTTTACGCTCATTAAAGCGTGTTTGTTTAATGTGTGAAGAAAAGCACTTTGTCTCCAAGGTTGAAGGGCAGCGCTGTCGGACTGTATGTAGGGTAACACCTTCTCCACCAATATTAAACTGCAATATTAAAACTCCACAAGGCCAGCCTGGGTAAAGCCATTAATCACAGATAATTAACCTTTGATGATGTCACTCACACTCGCATTCTAATACACGGATTTATCGGAGGCCATCTCCATCTCAGGACACAGTACAGTGTAATTTGCTTTTGTATTGATTTCCTTGTCACATCTGAGTGTGCTTGTCTGCAATGGGAGGGGATAAAACTGTGTATAAGTGCTGATCGAGTGGTTTTAGAGTAACTACATTGGAACTTCATGCACAGCTGAGGGTTGAGGTGATGTGTCAGTTGGCAGGAAATGGCAGGTTATTGATTATGCACATTTTAAGTTGTAGGCTATTTATTAGATTTCTGTTAATGGATGTTTTGGAAGAGCAGACGGACCAGAAACTCTTGAGAACTGTGTAGGCTGTGACAAAAATGAGGGAAGGACACGCTGATACTGCGAAAATATATCTAATAAAGAAAAAGGAGCACTATAACAGAAAATAATAGTGTGCAGCGTGTAAAAGTGGTTGCAAATCAGTGTCTGAATAAACCAGGCTGTGGAGGAGAGAGAGAGAGAGAGAGAGAGAGAGAGAGAGACACATTCAGGAAGCCTGAGCTTTTATAGCACAGGTGCAACAAGGCCAGGTGCTTGGATGCAATAGGAGCCGCCCAGATGGCACACCTATACACAAACATAAGTTAATAAAAGCCAAGCCAGGGCCATCACAACTGTATGATCAAAGTCACTGTTCTCCTTCAAGTTAATGATTTTGAATTACCTTCAATTTTTATGTAATTTGACCATTTCTATCTACTTTTATAACTTGATGCTCCAAGGGTGTCAAACTGTTCCAGGAGGGCCGCTATCCTGCAGGCTTTCGTTGTGTCCCTGCTTCAACACACCTGATTCCAATCAAATGGATTCTACAGCTCCTTGTCAACCTCTTCACATTGACCCATTCATTTCAGTCAGGAGTGTTGAAGCAGAGAAAACACAAAAACCTGCGGGATAGCGGCCCTCCAGGACCATAGTTTGACACATGTGCTCCAGACAGTTTTTCATATAGAACAATCTGGGAAACCTTCATTGCTCATTGGAAAAAGGCATGTACTCTGCAATTGATTGACCGAAGCATCTTTATATCATTGTCTATTTTGCAGGCTAGCTTTAACCAACTGGATCAATGGAATGGAACCTGTCACTGAAACTAAACTTTAGCTGCATTCAGAAAAGAAAGATGAAAAAGCACCTTCACCATTGAATAATGTTATCATGCAGATTGGATCAGCCATCATGTCAAAGAGAAAGTGAGGCTGCAGCTTGCCAGAGTCTAACACTGTCAGGTCAATGCATCATTCCACATACGTTAGTTTTGTCGGCAACAAATAGATTTTTTTATTTTTTCAAATGCACCATTTCTTAGGAACATTATTTTTTATAGCTATGACTTAGTTAACGACCCTCATATTTTAGGAGCGACCTGGTCTCTAATGTTAGTTGTCATCCATCTGTCGGAAGGAGGGTGGTTTGATCAACAGCCAGTCTGTTATTATTATTATTATTATTACCCAACCTCTCACTAGAACGTTATACCTTGCATCATTTTGGATTGATTTTGACTATCTGTTGGGCCATTTGTCAGACAAATGGCCCAACATTTGATTCTTGAATACTTTGGTATACAGAAAAGTTAATGGTAGGCTGCAAGATGTCAAGGCCTGTGACTGAAAACTAGCCCAAATCATCAGCCCTCCACCCCTGTACTTGACAGTTGGTATGAGGTATCTTTTGCTGATATGCAGTTTGGTTTTCTCATTTTGACCATGCATTTACACCTCGATACTTGGTTTCATTTTCCCAAAGCCCATTGTTTTAGAAGTCTTGTGGTCTGTTCAGATGCAGCTTTGCCAACTGAAGCTGTGCTGCCATGATCTTTTCAGAAAGAAGCTTTATCCTGACTATACATCCAAAATAAGTCATACTACTTCTGTCTTTTTCTTATAGTGTCATAAACTTTAATATCAACATGCTAACTGAGCCCTGCAATTAATGAATCTGAAATATGGCTTTTCTTTTTTTTTGCAAGTTTAACATTGCATCATTTCTCGCTATAGAACGATAGACTGTAAATTCTGTGAAAATGACCTCCATCAATAATGTGACGAAGGGATCTAATTACAGTCATGGAAGGATCAGGGACCCTGATGGGGACTGCAATGGATCCATTTAAGCCAAATCATATTGGAATATCTAAAATCAACTGGCTAGCTGACAGCAGTGCTCAAACATGGGAAGAACAATCTGTTAAATAAGATGAGTCAAGTAAGATGATCTGGAAATGGATATGGAGCCAATGAAGACATGCCAAGTTTGACAGAAAAAAATGAATGCATGTTATTTGTTCATGATTAATTTCACAGCATGAACTATATCCTTGTATTAAATATAGCTTCTAGCTACCTTACATGTCATTCTAATCTGTACTTGTGCCATTTTCAGTTGTTTTGCAGCTTTAACTGCCAGGAATTACAAATGGCTGTGCTTTAGGGTGGATTTTCCTGGTCATACTTCTGACACAATGAGTTATTTGAAAGAAAAAGGGTATTTGCTTTCTGGTAACTATCTCTGGGTGGTTCACATTTTAAAAAGGTTAAAGAACTAAGCATGTGGCAATGTAATGGTTGGATTGAGGGTTTTTGCTGTTTCTCTGTACTTTGTCATGTCTTAAACTTCTAAAAAACAGCTTGAAGTCTTACAAAATGTTCCTTTTTTTTATATGACTGAGTTTGCAGTGCAAAGCAGTGCTGGATGATATTCCCACAAGTAAAATCCCTGTCTGTTCTGTACCCCAGACAGACCAAATACTCTGAGTATCTGTAAGGGCTTATGGAGATCTTAGCTTTCGCTTTAGATCTTTGGCAGTCTGCTACAAAAAGATTGATGTCCTTTGGTTTGTGATTTCTGAAGACTAAAGAAACAGATTCTTGGCACTCCATCACATGTGCCTCTGTGGCCCAAGTGAGGCAAATTAGAAACACTAAATTGATTTTTTTTTTTTTCTTTTGAAGGCTAATCTCTATTAAATTGAAGCCTGTATTTCTAAGGGGATGCTCAAATGCATAAATTAGAAACCTTTCGACACGTTTAAAATATTTATACTGCTGCAGGATAATGCCAAAACCCACCAGACAATATAGGAACAACTTAGAGGTTCCATATTATGCACTTTGTTCGCTATCTGAAACAATTTTTTGATATCTCAATGAACTGTCAGCCATAGTTCGATCAAATAAGCCTTTACTTTGAAGGCAGAAGCTTCTCCATCAACCCCTTATTTCCCTCTTCTGAGAACAGCTCCTTCTGAGTGGGCGGGCTGTTCAGGGAGCTGAGCAGCCGATTGCTCCGCCCATCACTCCACCTCGTGCACTGTTCCCGGGGTGATTGACAGCTTGCGCATTCTCTGTCATACAGCCCATAATAGTTTAATCAAGGGTAGACAAACGCTGCAGCGCCGAGAACCGGAGTTAGACTGCAAACAAGAACCCGGTCCTGGAGAATGTCTCTGGTGATTAATGACTCTTGCATAATTCAAGGACACAAACGTTAGCAGCAGTGACCAAGCTTTGTTAGCTGCAGTGCTAACATGTTTACAGGCTATCAGGCTAAGCAGGCCTACACAGTAAAGCAAACGAAATCACTCGCAGTTCCTACCTTTCCAGATGTATCACGGACAGTTGGTACCGATCCATGCTTCAACTTCAGCTGTTTGGCGAAGGCTGCATTATATGCACCCAAGTTGTGAAAACAGTCCTCCTTAAAATGCTGGGTGCACACATACAAAACTTTGGGAAGTCTTGCCGGTAAATGTCTATCAAAAATGAACTCCATCCACTGGGTCTTCAGGAGCTCAGATGAAGGAAGAATGTGCAGACTTTTGTTCTCGTTGATGCAGCCATTAACAGAGCAACTGCCGTGCTTCGCTTTTAGCTTTGCCATATTGGAGAATCTGTGAGGAGAAACAATGGCCTACGCTCAGAGATTTTAGAGGGCGAGCTCAGCTAGCAAGGGGGGGGGGGGGGGGCCATGGCTGCATGTACTATGCAGGCAGTGGTTGTTTCCCTTCTCAAAGTTACTTGGGGAAAGATTTCAGGCACACCCGTTTGAGCACACATTCGCTGAAAATTGGAGCAAGGAAGAGAGAGAGTGGTGACAGGATTTTCTAATTCCTGAGCCTCATACACTGTCCTGGGGACACACATGACTTTTAGAAAACCTTTTTTAGAAAGTGAATTTTGCATAATATGGGACCTTTTAAGGACCAAATAAGATCAAGGAAAGTGGACTATAATGGAGTTTTTTTCACAACTATCTCATCTGAATGAGGTTTCTCCAGCATTGTTTTTATTTTTAAAATGTACTGAAAGATTCCTAAGAGAAAAATCTGAAATATAAACACAAGGACAAAGAAAATGCTTATTTGCTTTTAAAGTAGAAATGATAGTGTCAGGGATTATGCAGGATTTGGATTTACCAAAACAAGCAAATGCAATCAGAGAGGGAGAGAAAACGACAGATTGCAAGAAAAGAAAATGACTCTGCAAGTGCCAGGGGCAATAAATCAAACAAGCAGACAATAAATAACAGAAAATTAATGGAATTGAAACGGATGACACACAAGATTTCTCAAGGTCTTCTCAAAGTAGCAGCCCTTTAACAGTGGGTGAATCTGCCGCTCAGAACAAAGACATTCAGCTGAAAGACCTGTATTGGAAAAGATCTATTTCAATGTGCTCCTATCATCGCAATTTAAGCTACTTTTTTACTTTTATTTCTGCTGTTAATTTATATGCCCATAGACTAAATCAAGAGTAATGTTAATTAAATGGTCATTTTCAATAAAGTTCTGTTTATAAATATTGGCTAGGTCACAGTTTGGGAGAAACATAATTTTTTGCCATGTTTTTTTTTTTTTATGCACTTTAACTCAAATTTTAGTATTTTTTTTCCACTTTGAGGCTGTTAAACAAGAACAAGGCCGACAAATCAATCTAGCAATGGCTTAATATGTATTTTACCAACTCGCTATTTACATACAGAGCAACATTTAATTCTGATCTCTTCCTGCCTGAAACCGAGTCCATCTCTGACTAGCCATGTAAACTCTGACTTGTAACAGAGAGAGAAAATTATATACTCTATTTCAATTTTTTTTTGGCCTTTAATTTTTTTAAACAGGAGATACTCCAGTTTTGGGATTTTGAGAACAGATGGCGCTAAACTTTGCCAAACTGTTTCAAACCGGTCCTTTTAGAGACCTTGCCTGAACTGTCTTTCCTAAAACCCCTCTAATTTTGTTTGGGCCTCAATTTATTAGAGTTGGCTTTTACAGAGAGGATATTTATATATTGTACAATGGTTTGATCGTTTAGAACTACAGCTGCATCGTTTCAAAAAGTATAGTCATATTCATCCTCAGTGGGGTTTTTTTTGTTTTTTTTGTTTTTTTGTTTTAAAGAGTGGCTGAAAATTTTTTCATTTGTGCTATGGGCCATCTCCATTTATTTTTCACATCTAAGCAAATAACACAAGTGGTCCCTTTTTTACTATGACTCCAAGTATTCAAATAGACCTTGTGGGATTTTATGATTGGGTAGAAAAGGCCTAAAAACTTGATCTGGATTTATATTCTTGGTGCATCTGCATAGGGTCGTTGTCGCTGACGCTGGTAAAAGGTGCTCTTGCACTGGAGCGTAGCGTTACGGCGTCATGTTACAGTTTCTGAATCTGAAGGTGGTATCGACTGGTAAACCCCACAGGGTGGAATTCTTTTGTTGGTTTACCTAAGAACCGGCAGGCATTTCTTGTTTTTAGAAGTACAATGGCGGCCGACATGTTGCAGTGTCTTCACAAGCTTGTGGAAGCAAACAAAGAAAGAATTCTTAGGTTAAAAAATGTTACTGCACAAAGGAGAAATATATTTTTTTCAAATGTCAGTTACTGCACAAATTCAGAGAGAAGATCCAGAAATCCAGAAACAAGTAATCACAAACTAACCAATCACAAGGGGGTACATCCCTGCGTAGCAAGTGTGCGTGTCAGGTCTAGAAGATGTGTACATCCAGCCTCCACAGGCATACTCAGAGCCTACTCCAATGACACTGTAACCGACCTTAAGTAGATGCCATAAGAGTATAAATCCAGCTTAAAGCAGAGGTCTGAAAGGGTTAAAAATCCCTCCACCACCTATACAGTTCTATACAGTAGAAGTGCCTGAGATTTAGAAAGGAGATGAAAAAAAACCTAAACTTTTATCACTTTAAAAAAAAAAGAAAATTGGAACAAAGAACTTTGGAAAAATCTAATAATTGGTCCCATGAATCTATACCCACTTAGCAGGAGTCAGGAGAGTCAAGTAAGTTATTAAGGTTAGTAAAAGTTCAGTGAAGATGTGCCCATTTTATCTTTCTCATTAAAAAAGATTGGAGTGTGAAGCATGGCCGTACTATAACATTGTTAGGATGAGCCTCAAAACAATTCTTTTTGTTGATCTTTATCTAAAGGACCTTGGATATGTGACGGTAAAAATACTAAAGTGTATTTTTTATTGGCATCGGTGTCAGCTAATCATGACACTAAGAATGAATGACACATCTTCTATTTACCCCGTCAGTGCCCTTTCTGACAGTAATTATCTTTACTCGAACGATGCAGCCCCAGGTTTTTGGCAGTTCAGTTGTGATGACAGTCTTTAGTGTAGAAGAGCAGAGGCATAAAGGTTTATTGATTCAAAATGGAAACATACTTTCCTTCAGTCATAATCTTTCTCTGCTTCTCATTGATTCCCCCCCCCCCCCCCTCAACTTTATCCCTCTTCTTGACTCTCACACTCACTCTTAAGTCTCTTCTCTTACTTTTCCTTATTTTTCTGGTATCCCTTGGGGGGGGGGGCTCTTTCTCTGTCCCTTTCTTGCCCCGTCCTTGCCAGTCTATAAATCCTAATGCCTGGGAGGGGGTGAGACACCAGGTGTGAAAACCAAGCATTCTCTTTATTGTTATCCTGGGATTGTCTACCTTAGCTCCCCTGCAGCCAATGACAGACTTACAAGAAGGGCAAGAAAGAGGAGATAAGCCCCTGATCGGTTCTTTCACACCAATTTGTCTTTTGCTAACAAATGTATCCATTTGATCCTATCGAGTACTATTATAACCATCCAACTGCCTCATATGTGAAATGGGGGGGGGGGTTGGGCCCCAATTATTAGTCGATTTGAAAGCAGTGCATTTACTGTATTGAAACCTGAAGGGATGTTTTTGTGACATTTTGCTTTAATTTTCAAGTTTAACTCAGTCTGACCTGCTAATTTATAAAGTTATAAGGCTCCCAGGAAGTCTGAATACAAGACAAATGTCACAGGTGACTCTAGAAATGGTCATGTTTACTGTATATACACTACTCACAAAAAGATATTTGCCTTTTTGTATGATGTCAGAATTAACCTAAAATGCACTACAACCTTGATTTCTTTTTCACTTAATCTCTCCGTCTCCATGCTTTTGAATGCACACATACAACTGTTCAATGTACTTAATGTACAACATGTTGTTCTCAACAAGGTGAATAACCACAACAACAAAAAATCCCTAAAGGTGTCTGAACCTTGAAACGTTCAGTAAGTGTTCTGGTTCAAAGACAACTTGTTTCTAAACGGTCCTCTTTATCCACTGTTCTCATTCAGACATCATCAGACCAATACAACACCTAAAAACATGACGACTTCTTGAGACATTGTCATTTTTTTTATGTTGTGCGACACACAACTGTTGTCAGCTTTTCTTTCAGTAAATTACATGAAATGGAGGAATTACCACTGCATTATTTTACATAAACACTCAGAGTAGCCTGAATATTTTCTATGTTCTGTAAATTTCACTCGAAAGTTGAATATCCCTAACTTTTTGAGTAGTTTTTATTTTAGACCAGAATACAGTTTTATAGACCAAAATACAGTTTTTTTTTGTTTTTTTTTGTTTTTTTTTTTGTAATTTATATGCACATTAAAGGAGTAAATGGGATAAATAAAACCAAATTACAAGCTGATTTCATGTCATTTTATACCCAAAATGTTCACAATTTGTTTTACCATCCGAACAATTGAATTTGAATTGTGGTCTGGTGTATAACAGGACAAAGAAACAAAAGTGATACATGAGAAGGAAAGGAAAACAAAATGTATTTTCACAAGTCTAAAGCTTTTGAAAGGTGTTTCCAATGGATTTTTACCAGAAAGAAGTAATGGGTATGCTAGGTGTTACTCCGATCTAAGAGCATAATGTGTCTGGCAGCTCATCACAAAGTGGCTCACACATTAGCAATGTGCAAATGGACGGCGATATTCAAACTATTGATTGTGATCTAAATAAGGCAACATCTCATTATGATGTTTACATGAGTTGTAGATAGTATTTTCCGTTAATATTTATGTTCTGTAAAGCATATGATTCATGTGCATGCCCAGATTATTGCCTCTTATGCAACTTTGATGTTTGTAACTATCATGATTATATACAAGGCATGAAAATAACTTTATGGATTACAAGCCAATATTGCTGGTATATTCCTAAAGTTACCGGCCAATTAGAATTTACATAGAAGTGCAAGAGAATGCTTCTAATCATACAGACTTATTTAAACTGCTTTTGATGCCAAATGACGACAAAAACATTATTCTCTGTTCTTCTCTTCCTGGCAACTTTTCTCTTCATGTTCAGAAAACTTTGGTCTTTCACAGTTTCCATCTTAGCAATATTTCTCCCAACAATGAAATGGTTTGTTCTCCTCTTTTGTGTAGATGCGGCAGTCCTTCCAGGACATTAGATGTTTTTTACGTGGCTGAACACCAGCCACTAAATGACATGCGGTGTTAAACATGCTCTTCTTCTTTGCTTCACTTCCTCTTAAACTGTAGTCAAGATTCTCCTCTACCACCTTCTTTATCCAGCCTTGGTCCTTACACCAGGGGTTCCCACATGTGGCTCTTTTTAGGCCTTTATATACTAGCTCACGGGGAAAGTAGAGTGTAGGCAGTAGTGATGCGCAGGCTGACCCGTAACCCACGGGTCCCGCGGGTTGCCCACTTTAGTTCCACTTGCGATCTTCCGACAGGAAAACGACAAGCAACATCGGCCACGCACGTTTTTCAGGACACATAAAATCAACCTTTAATTGCATATTTAGCGTGTATTTGATAGCGGCGGGGCGGGCGGGTTGAGAAAATTGGTTCGGTTTTACAGGTTGGGGCGGGCAAGATTATTTTACATATGCGGGACCCGTGGGCTGGAAAAAACCCGGCCGGCGCATCAGTAGTAAGCAGATTAATTTACATTCATTACAAATTATTATACTGGTTTGTCAATTTATTTCAAATGTGGCGGGAATTACAACAAAACCACGTTATGGTTCAAGACTTCCCCAGAATAAACACAGCATTTGCTGAAAAGTGCCAAGCTTGAGATGAATGACATAAAGTGACTTCCGAACTTCTCTGGAAAGCTGAGCAATGCAAACATACTTTACAGATTTGGATCAAGTCCCCAAGTTTAGCTACTGCAGCAGGTTTTGTGGCAGGAGATACAGAAAAGAATCCATTAAAATATCAGAGCATGTATTCTTGGACTGAAAAACGGATATGATATAGTTCTGAAAATTAGAGATGTCTCTCTCAGCAAAGGACATCAACAACAGAACCATTAAAAAGAAAAATGTTACATCTTGGCAAACTGAATCAGCTCCAGCAGACTCCATCACCTGTGATGAGTCGAAAACATTGTTTTGAATAACATTGATCAGACAAATTGTAATGGGAGTGTAAGTCCCATTCTGAGTTGTCTCCTTTCTCAGTCTGAATCCCCGTCCAACGTCCGTACGTCCAAGTTCTCCTGTCACCTCTGGGCAGCAATCACTCAGCCTTCACCATCAATAAGATTGTGTTTGTTGGCTACAGACAGTGATGCATCTGTTTCTCTGTCTGGCTGTCTGGTTGCGCTTAAGTTGTTTAGACTTGTTTATCTTTTTGACATATACACACTCGTAGTCACTAAACCTGCATGTTTGTGCTGGTTTGTGTCCAGGTTAGCCCTTTCTGTCTTTTCCTGTCTCACTTTGTTTTCACAATGTGTGCATGATTTTGTCTGAGTGGCTCTCTGAAGCTGCTTGTGGCTTACATGTGTGTCCTAAAAAGAAAATATTTTACACATTTTTACATTCAATCAGAGGGGCAACAAAAAACCTTACACACTCGGCGGTCTCGGTGTAACCAGTAAACCCAGCTCTGTCAGAATACCAGGTGAAAAATGAGGCAGGTGCTGGTGATAATCCTCAACTTTCTATCACTTTGACTTTACTCAATATAAATCTACTAATTGTTCTGAGCTTAGCTCAGTACTCTGACTTCTAATTTAGTAAATTGTAATCTTAGCCCTTTGAGCCACTGAACATAAATGTAATTCTTTGACCTAGTTGCACCCCTAATACCTGCAGGTCTGAATTTTTACCTTGCTCATTACAAAATCAATTAATTTGATCTTTTTATTCCTCATCCGTTTAACTAAGCAGCCCTATTTCTGTAAGTAATGGCGCCTGAGAAAGATGTATTTGCATGATGAGGACGAGCAATTGGCTAGCTAGTTGTTAAATGCACAGCTAATGTATTGTAGCAGATGTATAAACAATGCAATGCCAAGAGTGATGTCAACTTTTACTAACTTTAAAGCAGGGAACCACTGTGTTATGGATTCCTAATTTTTAGACCAGGTCTAAAAATCCTGAACAGAAAAACAATCCAATTTTATGATTAAATAGAACATTGATTTCTATATTTTAGTATGTTTTAAGCAACTATTGTTCAAC
>JAOXYM010000005.1:21009446-21019892 GCA_028567055.1 Leptatherina wallacei
CACCACATCCCAAAGGTGGAATATTGGATTGAGATGTGGTGACTGTGGAGGCCATTGGAGTACAGTGAACTCATTGTTGCCATCAGGTGACTGGCTGAATGGAAATTTGTGTTAACAAGTAATTGAACAGGTGTACATAATAAAGTGACCAGTGAGTGTGTGTGTGTGTGTTATTACATTATCATTATTTATGCACGAATGTAAAAGCAGTATTTCATTCTTACAACTGATGGAGATGGAAATCTGACAATAGGTCAGAGGACCTCATCCCGGTACCTAATGTCAGTCAGGATACCTCTAGCCACTACATGGCAGTCTGTGCAGCCCTGTAACGATAAGCCTCCCCAGACCAACCCTGACCCATGGTCATGCTGGAAGATTTTGCAGGCAGCATTCTCCACGGCGTGTCCTGTGAACCTGTTCTCATCCGTAAGGACCATAGAGCACCAATGGCTAATCTGCCAATCCTGGTTTTGGTTTGTGAGCACAGGCCCCTTTTGTGGACATCGGGCCCTAACACCACCATTTAGGGCTCTGGCAGTGCTCCTCCTCTTCCTCCTTGCACAAAGGAGCAGATAGAGGTCCTGCTGCTGGGTTGTTGTCCTCCTATTGCCCCCTTCAAGTCTCCTGGTATATCTCCTCCATGATCTCCAAACTGTGCTGGAAGATTTCTGGATATTTATTAAAAAGTACTAATATTTGCATTTATAAGCACCACTGTAAATATAGAAAATAATAAAATGACCTGTTCTGGCGACCTGTCCAGGGTTTACCCTGCCTGCCTCTTACCTAGTAGATGTTGGGATAGGCTGCAGTCCCTTTCAACCCTGCACTGGAATAACTAGATCTAGAAAATGGATGGGAGTAATGACATTTATTTTAATGTGACTACCTTAAAGTAAGAAATAAATAGAAATGGTCCATATAAGTTCTGTGTTAACTTCAAACTTTTCAAACCAAATAATTCCTTCTCTTCCTGCTGCTTCTACTCTTGTTTCTGCTTCTTCTTCCTCTTTTGCTGTTCCTGCTTGTAATAGTTGTGCAAAATCACATTTGCGTGACAATACGAAATGTAAGCATGTAATATTTTTGAAAGAACATTTGAAGTTGTCAGACAACTCACACCAATGTTTAAAAAAAAAAATCTGATTGGAGCCTGAAGCTCACCTTCAATTTCATCAGTTATTACACACATTTTCTCAATTTAATATTAGAATGATGAGAAGAAAAAAAAACCCTGAGCCTACAGATACATGCTGTGGTGTTAGAGGAGCATAAAAGCAAGCGGCTTATAGAGTTTGAGCAGCAGCAGCACCAGCAATAATGGCATGAAAATCAGGCAGCTTCTGGAGTTGTGGTGCAGAAAATTTGAACAGGGTGTATGCAAGGTTTGCAGCGAGCAAGGCAAGAAGTATGTAGCTCAAGTAGATTTGATGGATATATTTTTAGAATAATGCATAATTCCCATATGTGAGAAGCTTGGACATTTTAATCCAAGGACCAACAAAGCTAATACATGTGTGTGCGTGAGTTTCATGTGTAGTATATTTCCTCAGGATGTCAACATGTCTGCAACAATGCACACTTAATCTAACATTTTTTGTTTTCCGATGTTAATGTTGAAATCTTCCTTGAATGAAAGACACCAGCATGGCGGCATCTTGGTAAATTATTCATTACTGTCTTTCTTATGGTGTCTTTAGGTTTAATAATCAGACTCTTGGTCCTACAGACCAAGAAAATGCAAGGCATTGTTAAAAGTTTAGACTGAACAACCTGTGCTTGGCTATAAAAACAAGAAAAGGAAACAACAAAGTTTTCAGTCCAATTAGTCTTTAGATGTTCATCCACAGCTCAAGAAAGGGAAGGAAATTAATCTCCCCACCTGTCACAGTGCACTGGTTGTTAGTGGGAAATAGGCATATGAGTGGTAACGTTGCAGATGGGCACAAGTGTTAATTTACAGCAGTGTGTGGAAAATTCTTAGCCCTCTGAAAGTTTCTGTATTTTGGCAGATTTTTCTTTCAGGTATAAAACTTGGTTAGATTTTTAATTCGATGAAAGAATCCAATTATCCCAATTTTTTTTTTAAAGAAATGTATTTTTGTATTGCTAGCAGTGTTTGAACATTTTATTGACAAAAATATGATTTGAAGGTAAATTTGAGTCAATCAAGCACGAGTGTGCATTCAGTTTTATTTACAGAACACAGATCCATCAAAGTCAAAGTTTTGGAAAAACATCACAAGACCATCTTCAAAGAGTTTAAATGCCACTGGTCCATGCCTTGATTGTGCACAGATGGAGAAAGACCCCAGGAGTGGTCACCAACCAAAGATCACTCAAACTACAAGACATGGAGTAATCAGCCAGGACAAACATGGTTCCACATCTGTTTCTAACAGATGGCTTGTGTCTGCACAGACCATCATGTACTTGTGATGGATAGCTTTTAGTAGACTTAATCTCTTGCATAATGCCACTCTGTTTCTGGTGTATTCTCAGTGTTGATGCACTAATCATGATGCACTGGTTAAACATTGTTTTGTTTTTTTGCATTCACTCATTTGTTTTCTACTACAACTCTACTTTGAGCCATCAAGTAAAAAAAAAAAAAAAAGCCCAAAAGCATACAAAAAGAAAAAGTTCCCATTAACCTGCATTTATTTGTTTACTCTAACTAAAACCCTGAGGTGACTTACTCCCTCACTAAGCCATTGAGAATGGCACAAAGCTGTGAGTGCAGCCCCCACCTCCTTGCTGGTATAATGCCTACAGACAGCCCCCTCTAATCAGGAGCTGAAGTCATTATAGTCATCGTATTGCAGCTTACTCTGACAACACTGGCTCTGTTGCTGGCTTATGTCTGCTTCAGTTGTTTAGCTTATATTACTGAATGATTTCTGTTCTCACATGTCATTTACAACAAAGTGACACAAAAGTCCCCCAAAATCTACAAGCAAAGTGCAACTAAACTTATCTTTGCTCAGATATCCTTTGTTTCAATGCTAATTCCCAGTGACGCCCTTTTCATTTAAATGAGCATTCCATCCATCCATCCATTTTCTACAGCTTACCTAGGATCTGGTCGCAGAGCCAGCAGCCTAAGCAGGGAAGTCCAGACTTCCCTCTCCACAGCCACATCAGCCAGCTCATCCAGGGCCATCTTGAGGCGCTCCCAGGCCAGCCGAGAGATATAATCCCTCCAGCGTGTCCTGGGCCAACCCCGGGGTCTACTCCCGGTGGGACGTTCCTGAAATACCACCTCAGGGAGGCGTCCGGGAGGCATCCTAAGCAGATGCACGAGCCACCTCATCTGGCTCCTCTTGATACAGAGGAGCAGCAGTTCTACCCTGAGCCCCTTCCGGATGACCGGGCTCTCCCTTAGAGATAGGATGAGAAGCTCGGCCACCCTGCAGAGGAAACTCATTTCGGCCGCTTGTATTCGCGATCTCGTTCTTTCGGTCATTACCCAGAGCTTGTGACCATAGGTGAGGGTAGGAACGTAGATCGACCGGTAAATCGAGAGCTTTGCCTTTTGGCTCAGCTCCTCCTTCACCACAATGGACCGATGCAGAGCCCACATCACTGCTGACACTGCTCCGATCCACCTATCGATCTCTCGCTCCATCCTTCTCTCGCTCCATCCTTCCCCCACTCCTGAACAAGACCTCAAGATACTTGAACTCTTACACTTTAACCTGGTGGAGACACTCCATTTTTCTTTGGCTGAGGAGCGCTGTCTCAGATTTGGAGGTACTGATTCTCATCCAAAACCGCTTCACACTTGGTTGCGAATCGCTCCAAGAGCTGCAGATCGTGAACTGATGAGGCCAACAGAAGCACATCATCTGCAAAAAGCAGAGACCCAATCCTGAGGCCACCAAACAGGATCCTCTCAACACTTCTGCCGCACCTAGAAATTCTGTCTAGAAATTTACTGAGCATTAAGCTTCTTTTCCAGACAATGCAATAATTGTGGATCATTCATTTTAACCAATCAACATGCAAGTTAGTCATTTCCAAGCTTTGTACAGCTTAAATCCAGATTTTTTATAACCACTGCTTATATTTTGCAGTGTGATCTTGGCTTTTACAAGTGCAATAATAAGTGACATAATTTCATCCACCAAGCAATTAATCAGTGGCTTAAAACTATGAGCTTTCTGCTTTTTGTCACTGATGGTCTACATCACCATTTCTCAAATGGGAATACACATACCCCTTAGGGTACATGGAGCTTTTCCAGGGGGGTACTTCAGAATTTAAAGAAGAAAAACCCATCAATGTTAAATTTATTATGACATAAAATAAATGTTTTGATAAACTATAGATGTAGGCTATAAACTAAAACTTCTTTTCAGTTTCATTCATTGTAACAAATTATACTGTATATACATAAATATATACATATACTATATATACTGTACATTATACTTGATAATATAGCATAAAAGAAGTATTTTAACTGAACACCCTCACATTTCCTGCAGGAAGACGTATTGTGACAATAGATTTTTATCAGCAGTTTTATTTGCACACCAATGATGGGTGGTGATGGGTTTCTCTGCTTGTCTCCTGTTTCTCATGGTGCCAAATTTAACATTCAAACAGAATAAAAATATTCCAACATTGTCTATATGTGAACATAAAGGAAGTTAATCGCATTTAAAGGATCAATCACAAAAAGGTTCAAATACTGTTGAATATCCATTTCCCATGAGTCTTTGCACAAATTGGCACTAAAAGGATTTGAGCAGTTCTGATGAGTTGAACTAATTTGATTAATTTGGATAAACTTCATTCAGTAACTTCTTACAAATGGGAACAAATCATTTTATGTGGTCCTGCATCCATCCATCTTCTGTACCACTTAATCCATGCAGGGTCGTGGATGGGCTGGAGCCTATCCCAGCAATTGTCAGGCAAGAGGCAGGGTACACCATGGACAGGTCGCCAGTCCATCACAGTCTTTGGACAGTGGGAGTGCCCGGTGAGAACCCACGCATACACGGGGAGAACATGCAAACTCCACACAGAAAGGCCACCGTTTCAAACCTGCTCGAACCAACAACCCCCTATGGCTCAAACTCTGCCCGGGACTCGAACCAGCGACCTTCTTGCTGTGAAACTGCGGTGCTAACCACCACACCACCGTGCACTGTGGTTCTGCAATTTGTTTTAAATAAACAAAAGTAAGCTTTTATCTTTTATTGTTTCATATGGGGAAAAAATGCTTTAGGTCATCAGCCCAAAAACTCTTTTAGTTAAGAGTGCAGTGAGTTTCATTTGAATTAAGTTATACATTTGCTTACATTGAACGATAGAAGTAATCATCTGTATATGATGGACATCTGCTTTTTCTGTGTCTGGTAATTCAGTCTAATCAGTGACTTCATCATGTTATTGATCAGCCTTTTGTAGAAGAAACCAAGCAGTGTGTCGAGGCCTCCTCATTGTGCATGCTGTGTGTATTTCCATGATTACCACACAGCGCCTGCAATGTGGAGGCTGAGACGCACAGAAGCAACTGACACACATTTGCTGCACACATTTCCCGCTTTATAGGATGAGTCCTGCAAAGAAAATTAGATTTATTTATTTATCTTTTTTTTTTTTTTTAATGTTCACACTTTATTACTGAGTGGAAGGGCTGTGCCAGAGGTTAAAGCAAATTAAAAGCAGTATTTAGATTCATTTCCACACATTTAGGGTATAATAAAAAACTATGTTTCATTCCAGGTTTTAATGTGTTCAATGTTAACTAACCACAGAGCATCCTGATCCTCACTTTCTCTTCCAGTCTGCCTTGCTTCTACTCTTCCCACAGGTTACCACTGAGTTCCTCTTCCCCTGCAATTTATTTACTAGCGGGTGGTCTCAGTAACAGGCCTATTCTTCTGTAGTAGCACAGAAAACTGAAGCAATCTTTGGTGGTGCTCATTGCCTACAGTAGCACTGTACTGTGGTAGCACCATGGCACTCCTGCAGTATAATAACTTATTAAAGATCTCAGTTAAGTGGTACACAGACACTTTAGCATACACAAAACCTTTGTGCTTGGTCCTACAAGGTTGCTAATGGTAACAATTACTAAAACCTTTCAGGTAATCTTTGAAGGGTTATCTTGATCTCACATCAGAGATCTCTTAACACCTAGCTATCTGTAGTTTATCTTGCAGTTAGCACAGATACCATTAACATGGTTTAGTGTCATTTTTGAGTCACATTTTGAAGATATAAAGGACCAAAAGATGAATGAAAATAGTAAAAATGCCATAAATCATGTATATGCTGACTTGCAGTGATTTTTTTATATTTCAAAATGGAACAGAAACAACTTTACAGATCAGGTCTGACCTGACGAAGACTAAGATGAAGTCAATTCAAAGCTTTTTTCCTAGCCTGAGCACAATAACGATAAATTAATCTGTCTGGTCGCCTTCTTCCCCGATATGATATATAATCAGATATTTGCAGACATAAAAGTAAGTCCTGACGGAAAATCTCTCTTCATTTTCCTTAGTCCTCTAGACAACATGACCAAACAGGTTGGTTATTCATTTTGTTAAATGGGACCAAACATGGTATCTCGTCCATGTCCATGCAGCTGGAGGAAAATGTTTTTGTGTGTCATTGAAGACAAGATGCAACAGATATGCGCAGATCTTTCACGCACCCTCAACCTTACCTTCATGGAGATGGTTTGGCTTGTCTTCTCGGTTACACATGAATGAATCAACACATTGTGATGAAACTTTGTGATTTTCTGGTTGCATGTGGACAATAACATCACTTAGATTTTGAAACCAAAACTGGTGGGTTATTGATAGAATTTATAACGGAACTAAAATGTATTACCTCTACTACGCAACCATCACTGTACTGTTTATACACGTCATCATACAGTTGCTCTCATGACCACTACAGGTCAGGTCACTTAATTCTGTGAATGTAAATATTGGTTGTTTCTGCCTGCATGAAGAAACGTCCTGGGATTATCTTTTTAAAGGAGGATAATCGTTTTTTTCTCTGTATTTTATTTCCTCTGAGTTTGTTTTGGTCAGGAAAAGAAATTTCATCAGCAGCTTAGTCTGTACTGTTACCCTTTGGCATTACTAGACTGCAAGTCAATGGAAATGTGTACAATTCAACATTTCTTTTAAAGCTTTTTAAAATGAAAGCTTCAAATTGCTTCACAGGTGAGGGAGAGCCAGATATTTTAGCTTTCTTCCAGATGGCAGTTAGTGTTTGTCACTGGTTATCCAGGCATGCTGGTGGTACCGGGTCTGGGTTGGTGTAGACATCAACCTTTTATAGACTTGCAGCAATGTGGTTGGTACACTATCAAAATAAAATGACTTCCTATTCATTTCATGCCAAGGTTTTATTGAATTTTTACCTTTTTTTTCCCACTCTTGTCTGCAAACCTTAGTTTCCCTTCGTGTAGATTCTCAGTCATTTTGGGTCATGGTAATGTTAACAACTTGAATTGAAGGCAACTGGACGTTTCTTGAAAATGATTCACCTCTCCTACAGAAGATGTGAACTGACGAAGCCTTTTGGATGAGAGATTAAATGTTTTCAAGAAACAACAAAAAAATCTGGTTGCCTTTGATTCCAGCTTTTTTGCTCTACATGCACAGTAAACCAATACCATTCAATCAGTTTCCTGCGTATTATCTTAGTTGGGGCAAGCCAATCCCAGTGGGAGTATGATTTGGTACTTAGATCGTGACTAAGAGTGTAGCCACAAGAACTAAGTGGAGACCCAAGTCAATTTAAGATGGCTTTGACTCAGGTAAATTTTGCATTTGAGAGGATACTGATGATGGGAAGAGGGAGGTAAAAAATGAGGAAGAGCGCATTGAAGGAAAAAAATGGGGAGGAATGGGGAAATTGAAGTTGAAAAAGGCGAGTAATTGCTCAGCCTTATGTCACAAGCAATCCCTTGAATCTGTGGAGGGAGGAATGATGGACAGCTTGGGGCCTTTTTCTTCCCGTGTGGCTTCATTTTTCAATATAGAGACGAAATGTACACACAGTTGTTCCTCAAAACACCCATTTTATTCACAAAAACTGTCCCTGACCTCAAAATGCTCCAAATGCTGGTTATATTCAGGATTTTTAACATCAAAACACTCAAATTAAAGCAACAAGTTACTCACTCTTTAAATATCAGTCAATGAAGGATTTAATGTTTTATTATTGATGACAAAGGATTTACAACGGCTTGTATTTTCATTTCGATAGCCACTGGTTTGCTTGTCTAACTGCTGCCATTGATTCTCTAAGTGAAACTGTGTCAAAGCCATGCTCAAACATTCAATAATCTTATAACTACACTCTAAGATGTGGCTTACCTAAGCACTGCCGTTTGTTCTGTAACTTCAGTGCAATATATGCCATAACCTTGGTTAAATACAGTAATCTTTACACGTTCTGTCATGATCTATTGTTTTAGCTGTGGTGTTTGGGATTAAGTATTATCTTTAAATTCTTTGCTCAATATTTCCTTACTTGGTTTCACATTTTGTCCTTGTTTTCCCGGTAATTACTTTGTCCTTTTGTGTTTCTCTTGATATTTCTTTGTGTTTATCTATTCCAAACCAGTGTTGAGTTCAACTTATTAACCTACCACTCTATCCACACATACACCTGTTTGCTATGACTCAAGTACATGAACGCCCAGGATCATCATCATTGTTTTCGTAATCCCTACCAGTTATCAGCTTTGTTCAGCCGGTTTTGGTTTCCTATTTGGAAAAACAGTGCAGCAGTTTCAGTTTTGTATCAGTATTTTTATGTTTTTTTAACAGCCTGATTCCTGTAAAAGTCTTATTTGATTCTAAACGCACAGTGTTGACAAGTTTATTACATATAGGAGACTTAGTTTTTTCTTGGGTTGAAACCGTTTCAACACAATAGTTTTGTAAGTAATTACATTTTGGCCACAATAGCGTTCTGGGTCAGGGGTCACATCTAATTTATATGACTATCCGTTATTTCCATGTTCAGACCTCAGTGGTATATTTCATTCGATCTGAATGACAATAAAACACCAACTGACTGAGAAATGGATTCAACTGTGCGGAGTACGTTTGATGTCCCTGTGAGCCGTTAAATTTAAAGCATAGACTCTTATGTCATGTTACTTGAGGCTCTTTGATTTGCAAATTGGGGAACAGCTGATGCTTATCCTTAAGATTTCAAATCAAGCACTGATGCCTTCAAGTGTTTAACTTGCTGAAAATGTCACTAATCTAAATTCCCTCAAGTGAGCGGTTGTCAACTATTTTAACAGAAAGCCTTCCGACAAGAGGAGTACTTTAATGCAGGGTTACAAAGAATAAATTACCTATTATCAATATTAGTGTTGCTTCCATGGCTGGTTCTGCTGCTCTGACAGTAGAACAAGCTCAGGGAATGCTAAGTTTTCAACAACAAAAAAATGTATGGACACCAAATGATTCCTGTCTCAGCGGGGTTGTCCACCAGAAACAGCAGGGCTGGCATTCCTGAAAGCATATCCAGCTGGGAGATGCTCACACAAAATCCCAGAAAAAGAACAAACTGACACTCTAAATAAATGTTTTGTTTTTCTTGATTCTTAGGAAGAGAAAGTTCCTGATTTATGACCTTTTTTTTAATCTAATTGTATTGTCAGTTTCTTAAGGGCACTGACTTTTACTGAATGACTAGTTGAGTTTTTCTTAGAACGGTTCATTTGTACCACGAATTAGCCATTAGTAGATGCAAAATGCTATTTTTGTCAAATTTGATCACTCTGTATACAAGTTTATTTAAGAATACTGACAGTTATTCATTATTTGATTATTAATTGATGTTATTTATGTCATTCAATGTTTTGTTATTGTATGTTTGTGTGCTCAATAATTAAGATTCAAAGGTCTTTTATATGGCTGCTGTTTATTAATGTTCAAACTTCAAATCAAATCAAACTTTATTTATATAGCACCTTTCATATATTGCGCATCACAAAGTGCTTCACATCATAAAAACAGTTAAAAAAAATGTTAAGTATAAAACATCAAAATCCTAGCATACACCTGATCATAGTCTTTTCCACTTTTCACACATTCATCATCACGCACACACACGCACGCACATACACACACGCACATACACACACACACCCAACGCAAACACATGATGCCCCCCCTCTTTGCATAAAATAAAAAATCTGCCTAGCTTCTGTCTCTTTAACTGAAATGACTATTTAAAAAATATTATTTGAGCTAAAAGACAAATGGCTTGACACCGCTGTGAGAAAACGATATCTTAGGGACCCGTCCACACCAGGAGCCGCCCCACCATCGACCAGGGCAGGCCGGATGCCCCACCACCACCCTGAGGCCCTCTGGCAGGCTGTTCCACAGGTGAGGCCCATAATATTGGAACGAGGCCTCACCGTGTGTTTTAGTT
>JAOXYM010000005.1:21039389-21054564 GCA_028567055.1 Leptatherina wallacei
GTTCAATGTGTGTGAATGTTGATTTGAGGCGTGTATCTAATGCAACAGACCTGACCGATAACAAACTGATTAATTCTGTTACATCTAGTTCTTGCTTATGTCATCTTTCTTGGTGACGTCACTCTATGTATCAACTTATGACTCTTATGGTGCGTTCAGACCAAACGCTTTGTCAGCGTCAAAAACGCTCTTGACGCTCAAAGTTGGACGCTTGACGCTCGTAAATCAGACGCTTGAATATTTCGCAAGAAAACGTTCTTGACGCCCGAGACGCGCGTCTGCAGGACCCGGATGTTAGATTGTCTTTCTACGATGGCGGATGAAATTGGATTTATTTGCTCTACCAGGCCAGAGAACGACGTCGCTGTGTTTACCGTGGTTAAAGTTTTAATAACTTACCCAAAATCCAGACTTCCTAACTGATCTGTCTCCACACAAGGTCCTTTTTGTCCCTGTCACGGTATCCGTAGGAGGACGTGTCATCGATGACAGGGTGTGTACAAACAACCACGATTAGTTTGTCTTCCAATCTTTTTAAAGTTTATATTTCCTCTGTTATGTTTGTATTTTTCATTGACAGAAAGGTATTTCTGTCCTGTCAAAAAAATGCGTCTATACGTCGTGACGTTGAGTCGCTCTGATTGGTGGACGCCCCGCGTCAAGCGGCAAAAGTTCAGATTTTCCAACTCCGGCGTCCAATGCTCTTGACGCGCGTCGTTGGACGCTGAAAATCTCAAAAAGCGACGCTACAAGGCTCAACACGCCTTGACCCGCGTCGGCCATAGACTTTGCATGTAAACCTGACGCTCCTGACGCGTTTGGTCTGAACGCACCATTAGTTAAGTCTGGTTATCGTTTATCTATCACTATGTACTGGGCTGAAGGACACAGAGCAGAGCTTTAAGAAGCATTTATAGAACATGACATCTTGAAGTTTTCCATGTACAGTTGATTCAGTCTTATATTTAAGAAGTATACCGAATAACACTTACAATCTATTTTATTAATCAGTGTTGTATGCATTTGTCCCTGTTAAGTACACATTTTGGTAAATTTTCCTTTTTTGGCAATTTGCTTCTTACATCCACTTTATGCCAGACCTGCCTCCCTAAATAACTGAATTGAATTTGAAAATATACAGGTTTTCTTCTGGAAAAACAATTGAAATACTTTTACGGCTCTCACTGCTTTTGGAGGAGCATATATTATTTGCCACACACTTAAATGCTTTTCTTCAATTTATACTTTCAGTTTCATTGAAGCACAATGGGATGTAACTATAGTAACGTTTGATATGAATTAAATTTTACGTATCCATAACTTCCTATTTTTCTTTTTTCTCTTTTTTCCACACCAACAAGTTTGGATAGATCAACTTATGCAGTGTCATGTGAGATTCATAATGAGTTATACAAGCTCTTCCTTCCTGGAGTCCTAGTTGCCCTGGATTTGTTTGCCATTTCTGAGAGATTAGTCATTCCCGAGCACTGGAACGAAATGCGTTGATGTATAAAGGATGAATTTAAAACGTTTTGTTTTTGCTGTTAAGAGCCCAATTGATCATCTCGGGTCAGTGGCGATGAAGAACGGGGAAAGATAGGACCAGCAGGAGTCTATACACTGGTGATGGATGAGCGGCGTTAAAACATGGCGCAGACTTCTGATGAGACTCCTCAGGCATCAGGAAGATGAGACGGAGAGGGGGCGGGCTGCACCAAAGACACTCTGGAGGGGGAATGACAGAAAACAAAAAAGTTTCTGTGGTAGCAAAGCAGCAGCAGTCAAGAAGACCAGGGTAGTGACAAGAGAAATAAGAACAAAGTTAGTTTGACAGCATGGGAAAACGTGAGTGACAAAGTGTAGCAGCATGAAATGTTCCATCACCGGGGGGTTAAAAAAAGGCAGACATGAGGGAACAGATCTTCCTTGTTAGATTTAGGCAAGATCTGTGTAAATGTTAAACTTAATCCATATTCTTCATCCCAACTCTGCCTGTTTCAGAGTCCCGGCTACAGGGGGAGCAGAGATTTTCCGAGGCCATCTATGAGAAAAAGGCCTTAATTGAATCCTCTGTCGGCTCCAATCTCCATCTAACTGGGAGTATCCAGTGAAACTTTAAAAGGGAAGCATCCAGAAGATGTCCTAGATGAGTTGCAGAACCACCTTAACTGACTCAACCGCTTAAAGATCAGCTGGTAAATTCAGAGCTTTGCCCAACAGCTGATCTTCTTTACAATCAGTTATCGTAAAGAAGTGTAATAACAGGCATGTTATTAGAAAACTAAGCGGTGAGCCGTTAAATCTTCATTACCAAGAGAGGATGGACAAACTCAACCTCATTCAGGCCAGACATGACAAACGTATGATCGATAATAGTTTGAAGAGAAGCAGGCTGCAAGACTTAAATTGCATGACAGTAATTTATTATATTGTTGCAGGAATTTGCAGAGGGTTTACTGCAAGGCAGTGCAAACGAAATGGTTTTAGATCACTTTAAGTGCTTCATTTCTATGAGGCTGTAAAATTGGAGAGGTTTTGTTTAGTTGTCCGTTATCTAAAGCAATTTCAATCATTACTTAACAGTTCACTGAACTTTAAAATGACTGAGGTGGAATGAGTTTTTCTGAGACCTTTTATCTTGAGTTTTTCACGCCAGGGCTGAGCATCTTAAGACAATTATAACTCATAAATAAGGTGTCCAGTTTTGATTTAATACACTGGTGCTATAATAGGAATATGTTTTCATGCTGTAATTGAACTTTTTTGTCGAAACATGTTTTACGTTAACTGGAATTTCACTATTAATTGCCTTTAAATTACATCCCTATGGAGTTGGCATTCAGGATAAAGCTACATGAGTGAAATTAAGTGTTTGCATGAGCACTGAGTGTAGTTGGTGTGCATGTGGTAGGCCCCATCTGTCTTCCACCCTCTCACTCTTATCCTCTCCAGTAGTCTGTATGCTCTTGGCTTTAATCTATCTTCCTATCCATCTGATGCTCCAGTTAAAATCATTACAAAATCATCTGCGCTGGCTTTTATCTCGGGCTGCTTTCATATTTTTGCAATGTACTAGTGCATAATTGAGCTTAAAATCAGGTATGTTTAGTAAGTGTGAACATTAGGTACCGCACAGATCAGTTTGCCTCAGGTGCAGAATGGACAATGAAGACTAGACTGCCACCAAAAACAGGAAATTTACCACAGATGAAGTTATATCAGTATTTTTTTTGACAGTTCATGACTTTTTTAAGCTTTTTTTTTTTTTTTTAGGTTTGAGAAACAGCTACATTATTCCTGCATTAATTATTAATTGACAGACTAAGTACCAAGATACCAACAAGATAACAGAATATGGAACCCATTTTGGACTGTCCCATTTTCAGGCCATTTTGCTACCCACATATCTGGCTGAATCTTTTCCATTTTATCTTTCTCCTCTCAGGACAGTAGAGGATTTAAAAGTGCATCATATTGAAATGTAGTACTTGATCATTAGAGCTGTATTGGCATACTGCAAGATGTGATTCATGAGCAACGAGAGAAGTGGAGGGTTCAAGCAATCATACTGGAGCTTGGAACAGATTTATTCTACCACCTTTTCTGACGGCTTTTCTTATTGTACTTTGATTTAGTATCTCCCTTTTTGATTGTTTCTGTGGGAGGTTATCTTATTCTTTTCTGTTTCGTTATTTTTTCATAAACTCTTAACAAAAAGGTAACCCTCTTCATGTCTATAGTTTCCAACTATTTCAAGTTGTGTTTATGTGAAGGAGTGTGTTTGTGTCTGAGACTTTGTCCGAAAATCACTCAGACAGTGAATTAAGTGTCTGTATACATATGGTATTGTTGTTTTTAAAATTTTTACTGTTAAATAGCTGTTTCATCTCCCTCACTATTGATTTAGCTGAAGGTCTAACATGCTTTAAACCATCATCAGATGTATTGAACTCCAAAGATTTAATTCTGGTTTTTATTGTCATCTACACTACCACTTTGGTTCAAGCTACTGGAGCTCAAAAACTGCATGATAAATTGACTTTAAACTTCTGTCAGTGTTAATAATCTCTGTTGACATTTGTGATTCTGATAGTTTGATAGAGCACTATTAGTGATCCATTCAAAACTATTTACAACTGACTTTCACCCTCATGTAAGTAAGTAGTATGGATAAAACCAATAGTTCCAAAAAGGACAAAAAGATGCATAGACACCAACAAATAAGTTTTATAATAGTGGTGACAAGCTGCTCATAAAATGCAGCTGTCGTGAGTGATTGATAATAAAGTTTGAAAAACAAAGCAACATGCAATAATTGGTGGGGCAAAACTGCAGGTTGGTCCAAGAAGGAAGTTGCAATAGGACGCTGAGAGGAGAGGCCATTGCAATGTACCCAATCCCTGACAGAGAACTGCACAGGGGAGTTTGAATTCTCAAAACCCTCACAGATTAGGTACAAAGGGAGGAGTAGACCGTGGGTTGTCATACCCCTTAATAGCCCAGGTATGCCAAAGTGACTTTGTAAGAAATATTGGTTGAAAGTAGAGATCTTACAGAGAGTCCAAACCACCAACATTGTAGGCATTGCAGAAAAGTAGAGCCCACCTATTCAGTAAAGAGTGCTTAACATTTTTAATTAGGGAATGAAGTATGATCCCGGACAAGACCCAATTAATTTACAACCAATGAGCAAGATTCTCATACAATGATTGTACCAAACCAAGTTATGTTTATGGGAGGATGGAAGAAGAGGTCAGTGGCTATAAATCCACTAAACCAGTGGTCACCAACTCCAGTCCTCTGCAACACACCTAACTCTAATCATTAACAGACTGGTGCAGAAGTTGACAAGTTGTTGGAGAACATTTTTATTTGAATAAGGTGTGTTGCAGCAGGAAATGTAAAAACCTGCAGGATGGTAGATCTCGAGGACAAGGGTGTTGGTGACCTTAAACTATACTTACATGGGGCTTTCTGTTATCATATTTGCAACAAGCTAATGAAATATGACCCGTTAGTGATACTTAGAATGATGCTTGTATATTAACACATCATTGGCAGAATGAGCTGATAATATACTAAAAAATACTCTGATTGGAATAAAAATGCTTCATGTAAACAAAGCAGTCAGGAGACCCCCATCCCCATTCAGATTTAAATTTCATTCTGACCGAGATGGGTCTTGATTGTTGTTAAGGTTGGGATGCATGAAAACACATTCTGAATTTCAAGTAGAATTTATCCTTTATCCTCCTTGAAAATGCCTGTTACGTCAGCCGTACTTGAACGTAACATGATATATTTCCGTGGTTAAGCTAGCAGATGACGTGATTGGACCAAAACAAAACTGGTCGGTACGTGATACAAATGCATTGCTGGAGATTTTCAAAAATTTTAAATGATCAAAGGGGGAGACACTGAAATCGGTGAGATGGCATAAAATATGCACACATGTTTGTCAACAATGAAAAATCACAGTTTCTTCTGATGAAACTATTTATTCCGTTCAAACAATCAATGCATGTGTGGCAGGGCGAAGGAGCGCCCGGGCAGTGTTCGAACCCTAGCCTCCCAAGTGAGAGTCATGCACGTTGACAAGTCAGCCAAAGGGATATCCATGTGGCCAAGTAGCCAGGGCGCATGATCAATCGGAGGCATAGTGACAGGACCTCAACTGTCTCACATGTAAATACACGTCATAATTACAATAACTTTTTCAGGTCCCACGTAAACAGTACAGGTCTGATAGGAATTTTAACCCAGTTGCAGAAGTTTTATGCATGTAAACGTGGCTACTGATGGATTCAGATTAACACTCTTAAATGTGAAACCTCATCACATCTAGTCCTTCTGTTTTCATAACGAATTTCAAAATCCATTTACCCGCCAGGAAAGATTTGTCCTAGATTGAAGCAGTTTAGTGAATACTAATTTAGATTTTATAAAAAAGAAAAAAAGGATTTGATCTGTGGAGCAGATGTTATCCCTTCGAGTTCAAAAATTGGAAAGCATCCAAAGGACAAACACAGACACCCTAATACACCTTCACATCAGACACTAGAGCAGATAAAAGCAAGTTTGTAAAAAAAAAAAGTATAAATATTTCACCTATGAATGCACTGCATCATCAGACTTGGTATTGTACCTCTTTGCTTTCAGCTGCATTGGTATAGTGATAAGGAAACCTTGAGGAAAAGCAAATGCAATTTAAGTCTTCAGTGTGATGGATTACCTCCTTGCAAGAAAGTTAAATGTTTAAAGTCCTTTTCAAGTTTAGTTTTATTGTGCTTTAAAATGTAAGAAAACCCTGCAGAGGCTTAGAATGTGCTGTACAAAATGTATAGGTGATGATGTATTAAACTGGAAAATACACTTAAATCTCCAATTGGTTTAATGAAAGCTAGAGGGTTTAGGTATCACTTTTTTTCCCAATATGGTCTCATCTGACGATGAAAACTGAATGCTGAACTGTTTGGTTTGTCTAATCTCTTGTACTAACAAATGGTATACACTGTTGTTTAACAAGCACACCCTCAAGTCAGTTAGCACGCAGCTAAATGTTGCTAAATGCTAACTTTAGTAAAGTTTTGGTTTGGTTTGGTCATTCAGGCTGCGTCACTTGTGATATTTTTTCATAGCAAATCTTAAAATAAGCTCCCACACCACTGAGATGGCTCCACTTTTCTATAAAAGGCCTAAAAGACACATCTAGCAGTGGCCCAGTCCTTAGTTCTTATCTTGCTGGACCTTTCTGAAGCTTTTGATGTGATAAATCATGAGATTCCACCATCTGTACTCTGAGATTGGGATTTCAGACACACTCTATGAATCAAACCATACTAGGCCTTCCATCGAAGTGTCCTGGAAAGGACAAACATAATACCATCAACTAAGCTTCTCTTTTTTGGTAATTTCAACTAATCGCTGCATCCAACACAATTCTACTTTGAAGCTGTCTCCATCCAACGCTCCAGCAAAGATGGCAAGAAACATGGGCGTTGTCTGGTTGTTAGGGGTTTATATTATTTCCTTAAACAACTCGATGCATATCTTGATACATAGGGTAAGATATGATTCACGGAGAATGAATTTTTTAGATGGTGATTTAATTTGGTTCAATGTTATTTGATTTGTTTTAATGCAGTCAGATACAGTTCTTCATATTTCTTTAACATAGATGATTTCCTTTTTGTAAATTTGTGCTATCTGTATTACCATGAAGTCTCACCAGTTTAGTTTTCAGATCTGTCGTGCTACTGCTGTATTAATCAGAGCCAAATATGCAGGATTTTCGGGATTCCATATCTTCTTGCCCTGCTTCTCCTGCTGCTAATGTTTTCTCTGGTCGCGGGGTTTGGGTTTAGTGCGTTCGGGAGTCGCGCTCATGAGTCATCCTGTGATATCAGATTCTGGCCAATAGCGGCCTGCAATCTGCACACGTCACCATTTTCGGCCCTACTCTGCACCTTCAGAACCTACACAGAGTATAAGTGCTAAAAGTGTATCGACTCGCCCCGGGAAAATCGTAATGTGAACACAAACAAATCAGGCCGTGTGGTGCTGGGCTGGGCTGACCAGCTGCTGGTGTGAAAGGCGCATTATTCATCTTTTCCCAGAACACTTCCTCTCTGAACTCCTCCAACACTCCTACTCTGTTCTTACTTTGCAGTAATCTACCCATGTTTGTATTTACTTATTCAGATAAGACCTTGTACTGGCTAAACTTGTGGGGGGGTGGGAGGGGAGTGTATCTCTCCCAGGGGAAAGCAAACTGTGTTGATTATTACTGCATAAGCTGAGTTTTTTTTCATTCCTTCAGACTCTAATCCTAAAAAGTCTAAGCTGTACTGGATCTTCTTCCCATTTATTATTCACATGCATTTGGGGAACTCTTTACAGCTTAGAGTCAGGCTTGTTACCGTGTGAATGCTAAGCAGGGTCCGTGTCTCCTCCCCAGATAAATAAAAGTTGAAAGTTTACTTGGAAATCTGTAATGAGAACCTTTCCACCGCACATGAAAGAGTGTGAGACACGGTAATACATTTTACTGCTGCTGTCTGCTACAGTGGCTTTGACCCTTGTGGCTCTTATATTGGCTGCTTTTGATGGTGGTTTCTTGTAATAATAGCCAGGTCCAAGTTGGCCGCCCTGGAGGGATCTCAGCTGGGTTTTTTGGGGTTTCTCTGTAGCCTGACACAATTAACTGTAAAATTAGAAGAATTGGAAAGGGAAGAAGGAGAAATCAATAAATGTTGATACAAGTAGAGAATAAACCCAAAAAGTATTTTTTTTTTACTTCTTTTAAAATGTCATTGTGGTAGTAAAGAGAGATTAGACTTAAATTGAATTTGGAAAATGTGTTTTGGATTGGCCATACATATGAAATGTCTGGATTTAATGCTGTTTGAGTAAAGTTTGCATTTTTATTAATGGTTTGCGGGGGATCAAGACTTGATAACTTCTTGAAAATATCTGAGCCTTGCTCCTCCAAGAGATTGAGATCTGTGTCTGTGTGAGGCACATTGCTAACACATTGCATCAGTTGCAAGAAAATTTGCTCCATGTTTTTATCATCATCAATCGTAATCAGCATTTCACTCTGCATCTTCATCCAGGCGAAATGTTTAGTTTCTCTAAGACTTTGGTTTATGACCAAATACCACAACTAACAATGTCCTCATCAGCCTCAGATGTAGCCGCACTCCAGTGTAGATTGATTTGCAATCATTATCATGCTGCAAACCTAAACTAATGTGGGGAGCAAGGTAAAAACCAACATGCTTGCATCGCATGGCACCGCAATCCTAAACTAGAACTTCCTTGGGGTGTTTAATACTTGGAAGAAAACTACTACAGATGTTGACCATTTCTGAGAAGATGGAGGCCAATTTTCAATCAGAATTAGTTTTGGCTCTCGGGAGAAGTTTAATCCTCTATATGAGGACATATTTAAAGACTTGGATTAGAAAGCCAATCAAGCGTAACATTAACTTTTAGCCATTATGAAATAAATGTCATGTGTTAATGCAATACATTAGTATTTCTGACTTCAACATGATACTACCAGACTTTAACAGGAGCTGTGTGATTTTTTTTTTTTTTCTTTGAATGTTGAGAAATTGACAAAGTGGACTGTGAGATAACAAGTCAAACTTAAAAAGACAACATTAAAACTGGAGCTAATGTGATGCAACTAAAACTGCATTTAAACAGAACCAAATGACAGTTTCAAGCCAGTAGGGACAGAGAACCTGTCTGTGTAGGCTGTTTTTGTATTGAATAAGAATGGGTGGCTGCTTAATTGGCTTCTGACAGGAGGAATATGTAAAAGGAGAGGTGATATGTGGATCACTAATACGACAGTACAGGACAGACCAAGAGTCAAGATGCCTAGAAACTCAACTTGGCTCATTAATCTAGTTGCATCCTGAGCCAGTGTTAATAGAAATCTCTGTTACACACACACACATCTACTCACCGGCCACTTTATTCAATAACACAAATTAAGAATGAGGAAGAAAAGGGTTTTAAGTGACTTTGAATGCGGCATGGTCGTCCGTCTGAGTGTTAAACTGCTGATCTACTGGATTTTCACACACAACCATCTTTAGGGTTTACAGAGAATGGTGTGAAAAAGAGAAAATATCCAGTGAGCAGCAGTTGTGTGGACCAAAATGTCTTGCACAACACGTCCAACCTTGAAGCAGATGGGCTACAGCAGCAGAAGACCACCAGGTGCCTCTCCTGTCAGCTAAGAACAGGAAACTGAGGCTACAATTCACACAGACTCACCAGAACTGGACAATAGAAGATGGAGAAACGTTGCCTGGTCCATTTCCGCTTCACATTCATTAGGGTCAGAATTTGGCAGAGACAATATGAAAGTTGTGTGATATTTTTTGTTGCCACACTTTGGGCTCCTTTGTACCAACTGAACATCATTTAACCAGCACAGCCTACCTGAGTATTGTTGCTGACTATGTCCATTCCTCAATGAGCACAGTGTAGCTATCATGTCAATATGGAACAAAACTTCTGAGGAATGTTTCCAACACCTTGTTAAATCTATGACACCAATAATTAAGGCAGTTCTGAAGGGAAAAAGGGGGGTCAAACCCAGTACTAGCAAGGTGGACTTAATAAAGCGGCCAGTGAGTGTACAACAAAACCCATTAGTGCACTTCTAAAAGTTATCAACCTATCTGTAATCAAGCAGTACTTGTCATATAGGGGGTGTAAAACGCACACAAAATCCAAATCAATTTTGACAGCTCTGATACCACCTTCATAAGCCTTTCACTAACAATTCATGTAAACTTTTCTTTTTCAATTTCTAATCTTATCATTGACCCATCACCAAACACACTCAATCATTTGGCTAATGCTAGCTGGTGACCTGTTTTTGTCACTGTGTTCAGTTATTAGGTGTAGATAAGAGATGACAGGAAGCGTCTGCTGCTGACTGCATCAGGACAAAAACTATCAGCATGCATTAAAATCACAGCATCATTCGAAGTTAATACAGGGAGTGTCCTAACAGTAACACATGTTGTGTTTTTAATTTTAGTATTGAACCTCATTACATATTTTTAACGTCTGACTTTAGTATTTTGGTTTACAACATTTGCTAATTAGCGGCGAACAAAAAGGTCAGCCCAGTCTAAGGGAATAGTAATTGGCTGCTAGGAGAGTGAAGGCTGTGATCACACAATGGCAGTAAATCTCAGTGACCTTATGGTTGCCCTGGGGTACAAAACGTAACAACACACAAAAAGACATTTTAGCAGCTTTTTATCAACGTAAACACTAACCAGATAAAAATGGTGATACACACAAAAACTTGATTTGATACTATTTTAATTGTGGCAATCCACATATTTTAATGGCAACCCTAAAAATTTGATAATCGGTATGCAAACAATACTGATAATTCCTGCTGCCTTTGTTGTGCGATGCATGTACAGTTTTGGTGCAGCAAAACGCTAGAATCTTTGGGTTTCACTAACATAAAAAGTGAAGGAAAGGTGGCTCCAGTTTTAAGCAGTTTTCTAAAGAAAGATTGCATTTTTGCACACTTTTGTACCTCTGTTCCAAATACTAATAAAAGTAATTAAACTGGTTTCGTATATTATATTTTATAACATATATGCACATGTGTGCACTTAAATAGTGCTTTGAACATTAGCACTTTAATACAGAAACTTTAAAGTGTGTTTTATTTAATGTCTTTGTCTCTTAAACTATTTAATTACTATTATTCTTATTGTGTTCTCTTTCATGGTGCTGCATTACTGTGTTTCTATTATGAGACTACGGAGCACTTTGCTGAATCTGGTACACATTTAACAAAATTTCTATGTTCATTAA
Organism: Leptatherina wallacei; assembly: GCA_028567055.1. Lineage (NCBI taxonomy): Eukaryota > Metazoa > Chordata > Actinopteri > Atheriniformes > Atherinidae > Leptatherina > Leptatherina wallacei. The sequence goes on from JAOXYM010000005.1 coordinate 21,050,757, forward strand.
TATGCACTGTCCCATTCAAATAAATAAAATTTTGGCCCATGGTGATGTCACCTTCAACTCCTTTCAGACCTTTGTGATCCCTTATTCCCTTGTAAATGAAACTGAATTCTATTTAGTCTTAACAATTTCTTTGTGGCTGTTTGAGACTGGAGAATAATGGATCATTTTTATTTTGCGTCTTGGCCATCCTGAGGTCGGGGAAAACACAACTACATATTGTATGTCTGGACAAACATTTATATTTTACTATTTCTTGTGAGACTGAGCTGCATACTGTAGGTTTGCACATCCTGGCCAATTTGAAATCGTCTTTGAGTTGGGTTCAAGTGTTATGTTTGCCCAGACAACAGGCCCTGATGAGACCCAGCACGGGGCCTCTCATTGCTGCTCGTTCTCTATGTCAGTGTTGTGTATAGGAGCCCTTGAGCAGCAGAGGTAAGATGATACTTGTGTTGCGCTTGCGGGTCAGAAATGTGTAGTGATTGATTCGATCATTATCCAGCTCCTGCTGACATTTGATTGAGCTTATAATAGTTTTGATTTTGTTGTGTGGGATGCATTTAAAGAGCTAGACTGTGTGCACAGTCTCCATCCTCTCTTCATCCAGTCCTTAAACACCATTGCTAGTTGGTAGCAAAGGATCAGACTTTGTCTTGAAAACAAGTCAACTGAAGAGAAGTCGATAATGAGTGTGCAAAAAAAGTTCCATATCAGTCCATTGAGTACATTGTTGAAAATAATAAATAGTGCCATCAACGGAGCACTACAGCTGCAGGGCTCCACATTTCAACTTAATGATCTGGAGGTTCGTCTACCATCCATAATATCAGCCTTTTTTGGTGTTTTTGTTGCCACTACTATAGTTGGATAGAAATATAAAAAATATGAAAGTTTATATCCAGGAGTTTTTTTCTCTCTCTCTCTTTGTTTCAGGCTAAAAGGTATATGGTAGATAATTGGATGACTCCGGTTTGAAGAAAGGATCTCCAAAGCATACGACTAAAAAACACTGAGACGGCTCATCCCTTGGAGATTGATCCACGTGAAGATCAGAACAGCAAACGTAAGGGTGAGTTCATCAGAATGCACAGATCTCCTTTTACAGCCAAATCCAGGTCTGTTTTAATGAAGCCGTATGCAAAGCAAATTGGATAAGCTGTATTAAATGATGCGATATCACAGACTAATGAGCAAGAATTTCTCTGTGATATTTAAATATCAGTCGAATAATTAGTTCCCCAAGTTGTACAATGCAAAAAAACATCTTGGGATTTTAGGTTGCAGAGGCAGTGAGATCAAATGTTTCCCTCAGTTACCTATTGTTGGATGCGTAACTCACTGTGATCCAGTATCATCGTTTTCAAATTAGTTTTTTCTCACACAGCCTTAGTCGGTGTAGAGGGACTGCGACAGACACACACGAATACACGCACACACAACCTGCTGCTCTCACAATCCAATGTCATCCAGGTACCCAAAGCTCAGAGATGCTGTGGGCATGTTTACGGCTCGGTTCAGACAAAGACAGTCAGCATTCAGTGTTTTGTGGCACCATCTGTCCCTGCACAGCAAAACTCCCACATGAGAGCTTGTGCACGCACACAAAGGCACACGTACATCGGCAGGCGATACAGTTGGTACACCCCTTGCACACGCTCAGATTTATTAATTATCTCCCTCCAGTGGATGCCTGATTTTCCCTCTCCTCCTGTCATGTTCACCTCTGTGTCCTCTGCTCTACCTCTGCATCTGATGGGGTCTATTTGAGGGGACTGACGCACATGCATACAAGCGCGCACAGTTTTTTTGTTGGTTTTTTTTTTCTTCTTTCTCAGACAGCATACCTCATTCTCTGGCTGTCTTTCACTTTAAGAAAGTTGCAGCTTCCAGCCAGCTTTGAGGACTTGGCTTTAATTAGCTCAGTGTTTTCTTGCTGTGTTGCCCGAGTCTAGTCTCTGTTCATTAATACAGTGATGTCTGCTGATATTCTGATAAGTGAGACTCAACCTATATTGTTTTTAAGGCTTATTCCTGGTTATTTTTGGTGAACACATCTGGAGCTCACACACTTCTAAGCACATGTTGGTAGCTGAAGACTAAATGCATGATGAGGCTTCTAATTGTTATCACTGTCCAAAGACATGCCTGCTGGGTAAATTGGTGACTCTAAATTCCCCCTAGGAGTGAGTAGTTGTTTGTCTCTCTGTGTTGGCCCTGCGATCTGTCCGGTGTGTAAACTGCCTCTTGCCTGCTAATTACAGGAATGGGCTCTGACTCTCCCGTGATTCTGAATTGGACTAAGCGGTGTAGAAAAATGACTGAATTCATATAATTTTAATTAGCCATATATGATGGGCAACCCTTTTGGTTTTCCCTTCATTTTTGTCTTGTTATCCTGGGCAAATTTGCTTGAGTGGTTTATTATTGATAGTGCCGCGCCTGAGAGGTTGGAGTGGTTAAGCTTAAAAATTATTGTCACGGCAGATCTCACTTGACTAGAGGTGCGAGAGGGATTTTTGGGGGTATGGTTGGCTGGCTACTATAGACAATTTTGCAACAACATTTTGACAGTTGCTGCACCTTTAACCAGACCTTTCAGTTCAAGTTAAATTTGAGTGGACACCTGCTTGTTGGGAAACATTTGAAGAGGTCAAAGACTTGTTCCTTCAGTCATATAACTTGGATATTTATCATATAAAGTATTTTGGCTGATACTCTAACCTATTTCTGCCTTCCTCTCTTTTAATTTGTTTCTTATAGGTACCAAAGTTACCAAAGGGATGTATAGAAGTGGCAATTCTGCCCCTTTATATTACAGGAGTAAATGTGATGGCCTACTATCTTGGTTTTCTTTTGGCCTTAATATCCTGGGCATATTTGCTTGCTAATTGATTTTGGTGCCACTTAGATAAAGGAAATGGCGTGTGTCTATTTCACTGCTTGGACTCCTGTTTGGTACTAACACACAAAACATACTTGCAGACTTAAAAAATCTATTTGTACATGTTAATTTCTGTCTCATGACTGCAAATAATGAGTGGATCTGTCTAGTTGTATTTATTGGTCAACAACATAAAAGCTGCAGAGACTGTCCTGCAGACCAAAAAAAGAAAATTTAAGCAAAAAAAATTATTTTTGCATTAAACTTTTAACACATTTTACTGATCATGGTGAAGGAAGAAATACTGTTAGTTTATTTCTTTGGTTTTGTTAGTAGCTCAGTCTTATTTTAGAAAGTTTCTCACCTTGATTTTCTTCTCTTCTCTGATGTTGATGTGTTTTTTTTTCGACCCTGCAATTTGATTCCATCCCATTGTAGTACCTGTGTACTGATATAGTCTTTTTTTGTAACTTGAAAAGCAGAATAATGACAAATTACCTGACATTCTGGATGTACTACACTGAAATAGGCCTAGGCTTATAGTTCTTAGCCTTTAAAAAAAGACAAAAGAAAACAGAGACAGGGGTACAGCTTCAAAATGACTGTTTGGAAACATGGATCAATACGGCGGAGGTTGGTGAATAGAGAGGAGAGGAAGCGAGAAGGAATAGGTATAAAATGCAATTTTTCATAGCTTGCAGCTAAATGCGGCACAGGGGAAGGACTAATTTCACTCTATCAAAGTATGGATGAACATGTAGAACAAAATGTTTTCTGTAAAACTTCTACTCTTCACACGAAATCTTAAAGGAGTCATCACCTGGAAATTGCACTTTTTCAAGTTAAAACGTGTGTATCGGTGTTGGGGCGGTATATTAACTTGCCTGGGAGCCTTTTTTGTGAAGATGGTCATGTTTCTTTGTTTGG
>JAOXYM010000005.1:21095543-21106338 GCA_028567055.1 Leptatherina wallacei
CGTCATAGGGGTCTTTGGGCCGCTCTTTGTCTGGTCCCTCGACGGGACGCGCAAACCCCTCCACCACGATAAGGTGGTGGCCCAGGGAGGGGATCTTAATAATAATTTGTTTAAAGTTATAAAAACTTTAAACAAATTATAAAAAAAAAAAAAAAAAATCTTAATAATAAATTTTTAATAATTTGTTTAAAGTTTTTATATTTTTTTTTCTCAAACAAAAATTTCCTATAGCCTGTAGTACCTATCAGTTTGGAAGTGATGGCATTTAGGGTTTTTCATAGCTCAATAAAAATGACTCAACATCGCCTCCTCCTGGCCAGGCAGAGATGCTGCACAAGTAGCTTAACCTTGCGCTGTATTGCGGTCCAGACCACGCCCTCTATTAAAGGCACAGCTCTGGCTTTACCTGCCATATTATTACATCCATCGCAATTATGTGTGTTCACTCATGCACAGTCACTTTACCCATATGAAAATCAATCAAGTAAAATAGCAGATTGCCGCGGTGCCTTTTTGCGTTACTGTGTCTCGACTGGCCTGATTGGCCTTCAGGATCCAACCCAGACAAGCTGGAAGAAGTTGCCTGGGCAGGGAAAGTCTGGTCTTCCCTGCTTAAGTTGCTGTACCTATGACCTGACTTCAGAGAAGCAGTAGAAGTTGAATACACGAATGGCTAGATTGATGTTAAGTAACACTACGTAAGTTTCCAACCTATGCTCCAAAACTTTGTCCCTCCAATTCATTTTGATGGCACACTGACATTCATGATATGCATTTCTTGAGCCATTAATGCCCTGCAGCATCCCAAGGCCAAAAAGCTGCACTTCGCAACTGGATTTTTTCCAGCCCAGCGCATAGCATATTAGCTGTGTTTTGCTTTACACACCGTGTCATACACCAGCAACTGGATATCAATACACTGGCAATTTTGGCTGATTCAAAAACGCGGAAGGACATTATTGGAGGAAGAAAGGAAAAGAAAGAAAGAGAAGACGACTCAACATCAGACTGACTTTTGAGGCCCATTTATGCTCCTTTACATACGTAAAAGGGGACTTCCGTTTCAGTTGCCGTCCTCATAGTTCCATGCAGCTTTTATGTTGCTATGGTTGTTAATTCAATTCATCCACTAGTGGACAGTGCTGACTGCTGAGTTCATTCCCTGCACACTGCACACGTATCTGATGTAGGAGACGTATGAAATTGTCCCTCTATCTGCGTATCCGTCTTCTGCGTCATGCATAAATGGGCCTTTATTGGCTGAAGAGAGCTTGAAGAGACAGGTTGCAAGCCAGATACAAAATTAGCCTTCATTAAGGAGTGCTAAAGTGTAAAAGTGCCACTTTGATTGGAAATTTGGGGTTTTTAAATTTCATGTTGTCATGTCATTAATTAGCGTATACCTTTCTTACATTGCAAATTCTCATATAGTCTCATTTTTATTCAGGAAAACTCCCTGCCAGACAGGATATGCTTTCAGGATTATTTGTAAGTTTGTAAGTCGTATGCCTCTCCTGAGCCAGCATCTACCGCTTTCATTTCAGCTTTCTCCATTGTTACATCCCACAATGTCTACCTGGTCCATCCATCTTACACCTAATGATACCGTGCTCGGTCCATTAGGTGGCTTTGAATAGCTAACTGGCTTCATTGATGGAAATAACACCTCACACAGTCAAACACAATCCATATCCATCCAAGTTGACAGTTTTATGCCAGACCTGCATCAAACTGTCATTCAGAATTTTCTCTGCATACTTGCTTGTTGATTGCAAGAGTTTGCTAGTATGCTCTTGTAAAGCTAAAACAAAAACATTTATGAAAGAGTATACAACAGATGCTACTGTGCCAATACTGTTAAATTTTTAAATACAAAGTTTAAAGTATCAGCAATAAAACGTATAGTGGTGTATCATTATATATCATTATTGTGAACATTAAGGCTTTTCAAACAGAAATCGAAGATACATTTTTGCTTTCTGTTTTTGAGGTGAGATAAACTATTTTCTGACTTTGGCAGCACTACAAGGTCTCAGATGAGGGCAATGGTATGTGTGAGCATCCCTGTGAAGTAAAGAACAGGAGAAGACCAATAATCTGAAAGAAACCTCTCCTGTTTACATCGGGGATTTCACTAACAGATTCAGAGCGGATCAAAATTAGAGAATCAAAAAGCCGTTTTGTGTTGTTGTATGTAGTCCTGGTGCCGGGACACAGTAACAGGCTGGGCAATTGATTATTGTGGGTAGGCCCTATTAATAAAGTGAACTTTGACCATAAAAATTCCAGTTTTATCATTTAATATTTGGCTCATAAGTTCATTACACAAAACACACACAAATTGGATCCAGCTGATATCAGCTTTGACCAACAGATTCAACAGAAATAGAACATTTTATTTATCAATAGCAAAGTCAGTGTACTAATCTCAAGCACCAATCATACTTTGATTAAACGACAGATTGAGCCTGAGATCATTTAAATCAAATGACCCAAACAGCGATCTTATGAGAGCACCATGGGTCACATTTCTCACAGAACACCACAGACACTCAGGAAGCACAGGTGTTTTCATCTTACCACTTGACACAATTATTTTTCAGTCAAAGAGGAACTGTGGTTGAATGCTCAATAACTAACCTGCAGAAGAACTTTGCATAACTTCATTTCGAAATAAAAATGTTACTCCCTGGATGGGACAGCCTGATTTGTGAATGGGAGGGTCTTGCCCCCTGGAACCTGCCCTTAGCACCGGGTCTGGTTGTTCACACATACTGGATAAACATTTTCAGGCTAACAAAATGTTAAGGCACAATCTTTTACCTAAATACCAAGAGTTTCTTCAGTTACGCAGAATTTATTTCTAAATGTGAATTGCCAACCATTTAGTTATTTCATCGCAGTGCAATTTCTTTGTATCCTAGTATGCTAAGCAAACCTGGGAAGTGACTGATATTAGAAAGTAACAATAACTTGCTAGCATTGGATGGAAACGATGCAGGAACAGGAATTGGGAATAATATTTAGAGGAAAAGTGAAAAATGTTTGTCATGCATCGAGTTGACTTTAAAAAGCTACATTATCCAAAATATTCCCAGGAGTAGAAACTCAATCCTGATTCCATCCCAGTGCAATTTTAAGTCTTGTTTTCATTTTAAAAATCTAATTATCCAACATGTCGCAAACATATTTTAAGATCACCTTTCCAGGGTGTACACTGCCTCTTGCCTCATAATGATAGTGTTAACTCTCCAGTGACCCCGCATTGGAATAAGAGGCTATATTTGATGGATGTAGCGACTGTGTGATGACTGAAAGGGCCAGTGACAGTAAAATGGATACGATTTGATTGGTTTGACAGATGCACAATGGCTGATTAAGAATGCTGGTAGTGTTGGTTTGTAGGCGATTCTTGAAGGAGTCTAAAAATAGAGACAGATTAGTGTTGTCTTCAACTGAGAATCTCCACAAAATTATATAGGGACTAGGGATGGACGCTACCTAAATTTTTTCTGTTGATTCGATACCATAAGGTTATGGTACTTTTTCCATCAACACATACTTTTTAAGGTTTAAATATTAATTAAAATGACAAAATTCTCAATTTAATGGAAAATAACATAACAGTAATGAATATGATAAATCATAATGCATTAAACAAGTGAAATATCACTAACATCATCATTATGACATCTGATAGGCTGACAATCACGTGACAAAGAATACACTGTGGCTGGGCTTTGCATGCAATTTTATTGCTTGAAACTCTCAGAATTGAAAACAAATGGCATGTTTTATCAGCAGAGTGGCATCTCAACATTAAAAAAAAGTTATAGATTCCAATACTTTGAGTATTTAGAAATTCAAAGTATAAACATCCCTAGTAGAGACTCGCATGTAAAGATGAGTTGTGAAGAATCTGGTATATCCTATAGGATGTAGCAGCAATGGGGCTGTGATAGAAGCCATAGCAGGTATGTAGTTGAGCCAGAGGTAAGGTTCAGGCAGATGGTTGGGAGAACTGAGGAATACACTATTATACTGAGATAAAACAAGGTAATGACTGCTATAGGGGTAAATGCGTGAAGTGCAAGAAGTCAAACAGGATCCAGGCAGGCAGAGATCAGGGTCAGTTCCAGATCAGATTGGCTCAACAGACAGGTGCAGAATACAGATGGCTGGAAAGTTGAAGGGCAGGTTTGCAGATATAAAGAGAGAGGGACAGGTGAAGCTGGTTAGGTTGATTAGAGGCTGATTGCTGTGAACAGAGGGTAGAGAGGTGACAAAGAGCATGACCAAATAAGGCATGGGAATAGAAACTATGACAATGGATGGATGGATATTTGAATATCATGTCTGAGATTCTGTTTTCTAATTGCAATTTTTTGAGGCCCCGAGAATTTTGGTTTACTTCAAGACAAATAAAAATCCTGGCTTTGACATTTTAAACAGTTTGTTGTTGCCTTTTGTTTAACTGGAAGTCAAATGGGGCCCCATCTCTTTATTAATGGCTTCATGATGTTGCATCTTTTCTGGAAGTGAGAGGGAAAAAAAGAATTAAAGTAACAAACTTTTTAGATTTTACTTCTCTAAAAGTCAGGATTTGTTTTCCTTTTTTCCCCTAAATACATTTTTTTTGTGTATTTTTGTTTCATGGTAACAGCCTTGCCTTACTGTTTGAATATCTTTTGTTCATGAAAGAAAAAGAGGAAATTGCCGATATTGTTGTAATATTAGTCATGCTTCGTCACTAACAAATTCAGATTTTTTTTTTATTGAAATCAATCTGTTATTTCAACATTTGTCAGGAAATTCAGTAATTTTCCCTTCCTGTTGCTATTAGCCCTCCCATTAGCTAAAATGTATTTTTCTTAAGCAGTGTTCAGGGGTTCATTTAGAAAGTAAGTGCATCATTAAGGCAATTTTAGCCATTTATCACCATACCCTTTTGTCCAAATATGGCTAATTCAGCTTTTTTTTTTTTTTAATCCAGACCTAGTTTTAAAGGACAACTTTAAAACATGTTTTAACCTGAGTTTTAACAATCGGCTGAAATTAAACTTTTCACTCCAGATTCCTTGGAAACCAAGTATCCTTTTAACAGATTTAACAATATTTTACCTACCTTCTTACTCTCATATATTATGTTTTCTTGTTACTACTAATCCTTAGAATCCTGTAATTTAACCACATGCTGTGAACAGTGTTTATTTAGTACCTTTGTGTTGGATGAAAGAGCTATGGAGTAACTACATTTTGTTGTGCTGGTGTGTGGGTGTGTGTAGGAGTCACTGTGGTTTTAGAAGGTTTTTCAGCCACTTTCATCTAAGGTTTGATCTCAAATGTTTCACAAAAGCGAATCAAAAGTCTCTCTTTTTTTTATCCCTCCTCTCTGCTCCCCTGCAGATGGATGGATGATGGCGATCCCTTGCTGTGGATGTGTGGAGTGACGGATGACACAGGGACCGATACAGAGGGAGAGAGAGAGAGAACAAGAGAGACGTTACATTGCAAAGAGTAACTTCTGTCCTTAGCGGAAAACAGTGGAAAAGGTCAACCGTATTGATCGGCAAGGCAGCAGGACAGCAGAAGTGAGTGACTATATTTTCAGATAAAGGGATGACACAGTTGCTCACTTGCTCTGTTTTTACATTGTGTCTGTCTCTGCTGTTTTTTTTGTTTTTGTTTGTTTGTTTGTTTGCTCTTTCTGCTTTAAGATAAAGCCTAGTAAAGCCGTCACTTTCTTGTTTCTTGATGCCTCATTGAACAGCTTTATCATCTTAGCTTTCAGGCTAATGGCCTTAGAAGTTATGCTGCTACATGACCGCGAAATACTACAAAAGTGATTCAAAACATATTCAGTTCATTTAACTTTTCCTTTAGTTTTTGTTAACTTCCTTTGTTTTAACCATCAGCACATGAAAATTTGGTGCAAGCAACAGCAATTTTCCAAACATTTTTAGTTTGAGTGCTAGCTACACAGAGGAAGGAATGAAAAGCCATTCCTTTAAAACTGTGTCATTAATCAAAAGATCAAATATATTTTGCTTAGATCGCCAAGAAAACTATCAAACGTCAGAGATGGAGTTTGAAATAAGGGATTGAGAGTCTTTGTCGGCTTTGTCGGCTACCAAGCCTTGGCTGTTCGTGCTGTTGGGATTTGTAAGTGGGGTTAGAAAAACATGCAACAACTAAAATGTATGTTTTGAGAGAGTTTATTTGTAAATTAATGCCTCCTCAGGTCAGGTGTTTGCAAATCAAGGTCATCTTTTTGTTATTCAGATTATACTGCTAAACTGTAAAGAATAAGCGACACAAACAACAGCTCTGCAACATTAAGCTAAGGTGGATGTTTCTTAAAGCAACAATGCATAAGTTTCCATCCTTAAAACTCTGTGTTTCTAACTTGTTTTGATGGTACACTGACACTCATTACAAACATTCCTGGAACTATCATTGCCCTGCAATATCCCAGGACTGAAAAACCACTCTTCACAACTTTGTGTTCCAGCCAGGAGCATCACATGACACACGCGGTCTGCTTTACGGCACAGTTTCACATGCTATCAACTGGATGACAACACACAGGCCATTTTGGACATGTGCTATGGCTGGAAAGCGAGGAAATCAGGGTGAAAGAGCAAAAGATAATATAACAACCAACATCAGACTGGCTTTAACTTGCTGGAGGGAGCTCAGAGGAGAATCAGGATGGCAAATGAGCATTTCTTAGGGGGCGCCAAGGTACAAAAATCTGCCGAAATTCAGTAGTGCCACTTTAAGAGCGATCTTGCAAGCTTTGGCTCTAAAGCATTCAAAATGTGTCAAGTGCCATGATATGAGTCAATATTTTTTCCCCCACAAGACAATATGCAATTACTAAATACACTTCTTTTAGATTTCTTAAAATGATATAGAATATGCCTCAAAAGGAGTTATTTTTGTCCAAAAAAGTTTCAGATTCTACCTACCAAGGCTGACTGTCATTTTATCCAAAAAACAAGTTCAAATGAGTTTGAAATGAACGTGCAATTCTTAAAAGGTATTCAAATGTCACACCCCAGCCCACATACTTGTACACAACCAAAATGCTCTGAACTCGCATAATCTGCAGCGACAGCTACAACCACTTTACAGGAGATGCTAAATGTATTTTGCTGATGCTTTCTGCAACATGAACAGCTGTGTGGCTTCCTCTCAGATTCTCACTTCACAGGATGTACATGAAATGTCAAACTGTCATGGTTCCTGTTCCATCATAGGTTACTGAGATCTTTCTCAATGCCAATACACCACATGTCTTTTCATATAAATCTTGCTATCTTGCCAGTGATGCAATTTTCAGGAGTCTGGCACAGGGTAGGCTGTGGCTGACTGTGCCCAACATTGACTTGCTTATACATATTGCCTGCCTTGCCTCACTCAAGTGGGTGGTAAGCTAGTATAATTTTTTCCCAAATCCCTTGCCTTTTGTTGAGTAAAAGCTGCTTTGTACAGAGTCAACACAAAGTAATATTGAAAATACTTCCAGAGTCTGATTATTTGGTGCAGTAAGTTCCCCCTAAAAGGATGGCTAGTTTCTATGCTAGTTTCCTCACTTTTTACAGCAAACATAATTAAATTTTTGACACCACCTACTACATACAATGCATACTAAACAGAATGTAGTATGCAGTTCGTCACTATGCAAACGTATAAGCAGTTCACTTTATTGTATACTGTGACATTTTTAGCCAGTTTCCAGTTTAGAAAAGTGTAAGTAAACAGGGGTTTGAGTGAAAAGATGCAAAAGCATGCATCTGACTTATAAAGAAAGGTTATGTTTACTTCCTGACAGAAAGATGTCAGGTAAGTAGCCTTAACGTGCAGAGGAAGAGTCTGACTGGTGGTCAAATTAAACAAATGAACTAAAATAAGAAATTGCCAGATGTGTTGTGTTATTCAGCTGGACAAGAATTGTAAATGAAGCAATGACATTTTTCAGCTTTGAGATTACAAATGGAGCTTTGCTTTATAGAATACAATTTGCAACATAAGCTACGTTTATAGGGACAAATATTTTTTCCATCCGGGTGAAATCAATCTGATCAGAGATTCTGACTGACATGTTTTCATGAACACTAGATAAAGTAATGCAATCAGTTGTGTGTTTACATGGTGGAAACCTTTAAAACAATCATATTGCTTTTGACATGCAAAATATGGACTAATTTGGAAGAAGTCACAGAAGATTTTATCAAATACTTGCGTGAACGGCTCGTTGTTTCGAGTCTTTTGACTGTTGAGATGCTCAATAATCCTGAATTGTTTGTTTCTATCAAAACATTGTATCCACCACAGTCCAGGTATGTTTTGCAGCTGCTATTTTCCAAATCTTTCTGAAACTCGTGTCAACTAATCCCCACAGGGTTTAAGCATGAGCAGAAAGACGTACTGTGTACATCATGTAAACAAGCAGAATGAGTGTAGACATGTTTATTTTCTACTGTTGATCTGATTGTGAAAAAGTTTAAACCACCCCTCTCGATGATAGAAATTTCTTTCCAATCAAGGCCAATGGGATAAACTGAGGAGTTTACATGACACGTTTTTATTCTGATTAGACGTTCAATCGGATCAAAAGTGCTCCATGTAAACGCAGCTATGGAATTATCAGATGGGTCACCATTCGGGTACTTATTGCAGATTTTGCAATAGTTTGCATATTGCCTAATGCAAAATCACAACTTAATATTAGTCGTACCAGAACTGTAATGATTAGAAAGCAGCTCAAAAATGAGCAAAAACGTTACCTTCTTTTTTCTGACAGGTCAACAGACCCTGCTTTAGGCCAAACTGATACTAGAGGCCTCATTTGGAAGCACACTACAGTATTTCAAAGAGTCTGCTGCATTTGAAACCTTTCATTTATAGCACTTACAGACCATAATATTTGTGTTTATAGGGGATACTCTTATTTAAAGTTTTATACTTGGTGGTAGTAGGGTTGCCACTTAGTAGAAAAAGTGGCAACCCTACTTCCTAGTACCAGTCTTTTTCCAACTTTTTAAAAGGCAGTGGCAGCATTTATAGCAGGAGTTTGATGGTTTAGAAAAATGTAAATTGTCTATTTTCCAACAATCCAAAAATAAAGATACTAAACTAAAACTCTATCTACTATAATATAAGTTTTATTTAAATAAACAAAAGCTAACGAAGGTTAAATGAAAGTGCTCTAAAATCACTGCCCCTCAAGTGTCACGCCATCTGACATTGTTTGACAAAATTGTTTGACATCACTAGGTGATGTACAAATTAATCAAAGTTATTTCATAACTTATAAATTGGTAACTTAAATAATAAACTGAATAAATGAATTAATAACCATACTTGGTAAAAAAATAAAAACACCATATAAATGGCCGTTGCATTCCTATTTAACCTCTCTTTTCCAAATACGCCCACTTCTGACTAAAAGAAAAAATTAAAAATGCCAAACTTGAGGCTTTAAAAACAGAGTTTTATAAAACATCGGCTATTCTTTGGTTTCATTTGTTGCGAGTCTAGCAGACGTTAGGGTGATGCTAGAAGCTAGAAAACTTGGTTTCCTACGCCACCCATCAGTACGTGTCAATACATGGTCTAATAACTCTGACTGCAGCTTAGGAATTGATATCTCATGCTAACTAGTCCTATACACAAAAAGAGAATACATAAGCAATGAATTGGGAAGCAAAACAACAGTGTTGCACTGTTAACATTTAACCATTTAAGATCATTGCTTAGATAAAGCTTGACTGTTAAGCCTCATACAACCTAATAATCTGCTTATGTGCTTTTGTAAGATAGTCAAACAAAAATAAAAGGCCTCCCATCCCTTTTTCCTTTCACCCTTTCCACTTTTTATCTCACAGAGCTGAAATGGCTTAAACAAGCGCAAGTGCAGCAGCAATTTGCCCCCGCAGTGAAGTGCAAAGCGACAGCTGCGACATCTGTGCCTTCACGAGGGTTCGGCAGCACGATCCCTTTGACTGTCCGACCTGATCTGTGTGACTCTCTCCAGGAAGTGGGTTGGAAAATGTTGCACAGTCACAACACCAATTATGATCTTCAGATGATGTGGGGAGTTAGCTGCGGCATACGTGCAGTCACTCGGCAGGCTGCATCTAATCTTTGGTTTGAAGCTAATTAACTGTCTGTTTTCATGCCAGGTTTAAATCTAAAACTAAACGATGAACAGGAAAAGAATGATCGCTGGTAGAATAACAAATTACTTCCCTGTGGAGTCAAGATATTGGTTACATTTCGGGCGACTCAAAGTTTGAGTGTCTCATCATTTAGGTTTTTTCCTTTATTTATCCATTTGTCCTTTCTCCAATGCTCCTCCCTGTCTTTATTCCTTCTCTCCATGTTGCTGCTGCTCTCTCTTTGCTCTCTTCATCCTCACTGTGATATATCACAGCTTTATCAGACCAGTTAAATGGTCTGCCTGCAGAGCTGTTTAGTTTCTTGTGAACAGTGCTGGTGCTCCCCCTCAGAGAAAGAGATATGAAGCAGCCTGTCTATTAAACACTGCCCAAGAGTTCTAATGTTTTAAACCTGCACTTAATTTCTCATTTTATTTAAGTCATTTATATTTTATCTGGTGTTAAATCTATTTTGTTTTCCAAACCTGGCTTTCCAATAGTGGATTATTTATATATTCTGTGTAAACCAGTCTCATTAGACAACGGCAAGGCATTTAAATAAACTGAGTGTTTCTGCTGATCTGAGACTTTCTGGGAGTTTGTTCCAGACATGTGGAGCATAGAAGCTG
>JAOXYM010000005.1:21106438-21117497 GCA_028567055.1 Leptatherina wallacei
ACGTGAATGATTTTACTATGATGTATGAGAGGTTTTAGTATAGTGTGTGAATGACTTAAGTTTCATATGTGTCTATGGGAGGGTAATTCTGAATAATGTCCCAAACGGCCCCTCATACCCTGGTCCTCGTCAGAACTCGTGCCGCTGAGTTCTGGAGTAGCTGTAAACTAGAAGTACCCTTTTTAGGAAGACCAGAGAGCAGGGCATTACAATAATCTATTCCACTAGAAATAAAAGCATGTATCAGCACCTCCGTGCTTGCAAGAGAGAGAAATGGGCGGACTCTGGTGATGTTTTTAAGATGATAAAATCCTGTCTTTGTAACATTTCGAATATGGAGGATAAAATTTACCTCAGAGTCGAAAAGCACACCCAGATTTCTCACACAGAAGGATTAAAATCAAGTAATTTAGGTAAAATTATCTCTCGTCTTCAGGACCGATTATTAAAACTTCAGTTTTGTCCTGGTTGAGCTGTAAGAAGTTCTCTGCCATCCATGACTTTATATCTAAAATACAGTTTAAAAGGGTGTTTACTGGCTCTAGGTCATCAGGAGACACGGTGATGTAAAGCTGCGTATCATCAGCATAGCTGTGAGAAGCAATGAGTTTCTTAAAGTCTAAATTACATCTAAGATCATTAACAATCTTAAAAGGGCAATCTTGGTACTGTGGAACATCCTAAAACCAGACTGATGTTATTCAAAGATATTGTTCTCATTCAGAAACTTGTTTGAATAAAATCAACTTCCTCTATGATTTTACTTAAAAACGGCAGGTTGGATACAGGTCGATAGTTATCAAGAACATTGCAATCTAAATTACTCTTCTTCAGAAGGAGCCTCACCACTGCCGTCTTCAGGGCAGATGGAAAGAAACCTGTCTGAAGAGAGCAATTAACTATGTTTAAAAGCTCACGCTCAAAGAAGCCATGAAATGGTTTTAAAAGTGATGTGGGAATGGGATCTAAAAGGCAGTTTGTTGGATTTAGTTGGGAGAAAAATTGACCAAGCATCTCTGCATCAACCAGGACAAAACTCTCCAGTGTTTCCTCATAGACTCAGTGCCTGCTGAAGTGTTTTTGCTGGAGGCTTGGGTCCATCTGGAACTGTGCTGGCTTTTTATCTCAAAAACACACATGGAGGCACATACATCCATTCACTTTTCATGCCCACGCAAAACATGTTTCATTGGTTCCAACACTCTTTTACACTCTGTCTTACTGCTAGAGACAAAGACATATGTGTGCAAACATGCTCACTTACATTCACTCATGGACTATGACTCCTCCACCTATCCTTGAAAACATTTATGTGGTGTTAAATCACTAGGCCAACTGAGTGTCAAGGGTAAATAGAGGATAGGCTCTGCACACACACTGCCATGTGAGGGTGTAAATAACTCTGTTTCAGTTTATCATCTTCAGTTCATGTCAAATGACTAGTGCTTAACGCTGTAAGTTGCACTCACAAATGTTTGATTAGGAGTGTCGAGAATATCATAAATTTGTCTGATAAAGGACGAACTGTTGCAAGAACAGAGGCAGCAAAGAGAGGAAAAGAGAAAAAGAATTGAGTTGGTTTGATTGATGAATGCATTAAAGGTGCAGGAGAATATAGAAAGTGAGGGATGAAGAAGGGGATAGAAATTATGGGTGAAAGAAAAGTTGTAAATACTAAATAAAGCTTACAATGCCATGGGGAAATGGGAAGCAAGAATATGTCAAAGCAAAGGTTTGAACTGAGCAAAAAAAATAATCTAACCTCTTCTTTTCTTTGGTTCTTTTCTACAGCTTGGACTGATCGTCTAAGTCTAATCTGATGGACGAAGAGCCACTTGGATAAACACCTTGGAAACATCCAAACAAAACAGCAAGGTGTACAGCCAAATGAAGGCATTGATGAAACGTACCCCTGGGCAAACTCATGAACAGTGAATGCGTGGACAGAGAAGGCAACCAGCCATGGATATAAGTAATCCAATTTTCGGCTCTGAATTAGAAGCTCTTAAACTCTCCCTTCAATCAGCCCAGAGATGTGGTTGAATACCAAGAAGCAACTCGGGACATACTGGCTCAGTGTGCATACCTGGAGAACAGTTTGCCAATGACTTGTGGCTGTGGCTTGTGGCCAATGGCTGGAAATGAAAGCTTTGAAACTTAGACAGAAATTTGAGGCTGTATGCAGCTAGCAAGACTTGTTCCAATATTATATAGAATACAGAACATTTGGAGCTGGTTTCTCCTCAGCAATTCTCCCACTTCCCTATCATTCCCCAATCTCCCAAGTCTTTCTTTCCTCTTTCTCTCCCTAAACCCATTGATGTCCTGCTAATATTGAGAATTCAACACCTCACTGAAGTTTCCCTCTATGCTGAGTGCATCTTCCTCCCCAACTACTTCTTGCATCTGCTGATGAAGAGGATGAACTAAAGCTGTAGGACTCTGTTCTCTTTTCATCTCCAAAAGAGCAACCAGCTCCCTTTGAAATGGGTGGCCCAGAGAGGGCTCTTCTGGGAGGATTCAGCACAACCATCTCTTCCCTTGATGTTGGTGGTCCAATGGCCTGGCCAAGCAACAACCCACTTGATCTCAACCAAACCCTGCCATGGGGGATAGCTGGCAGCATTGGAGGGGTAGGTGCAGCCGCCATGACTTTAGGTCTGGACAATTCTACCACACAAGAGTCTATTACCAGGACTGTGATCAAAGAGAAAAACTGGCCGGCGCTGCTTATTCTCGTCATCATCGCATTGACGGTTGGTGGAAACATTTTGGTGATACTGGCAGTTTCTCTAGAGAAGAAGCTGCAAAATGCCACTAACTTCTTCCTAAGGTCCCTGGCTGTAGCTGACATGCTCGTGGGCATCCTGGTCATGCCGATTTCCCTCATCAACATCCTCTACGGTAAGTCACTTGCACTGAAAACAGCTCAGTAACGTAATGTTGGTAAACTATTTTGAGAAGAATAAACACTTCAATTAAAGAGGAGACATTAGTTTTGGATCCAGATTTGTCAATTTGACATGTGAACCTATCAGAGTGCAAGGAACAGCGTTAATATTCCATTGTAATGTCTTAAAAACCTGTAAAGTATCAGTGAACAAGACAACCGATAACTTGAAATGTTCATTAGTTTAGTTCTGCATTTTTACTTTGAAATTACTCATCTTTTAAAAATGATTAAAAGAGGTGCACTATAAGAAATATACTGATTGGTCATGCCGTTACTTGTGCCGTAAAGCTGCTTTGCCTCATCAGGGCAAGGAAAGAAGACTGATGTGAGCACCAGGCTTGTTCAAATCAATCCTATAAACCCATGGGATTTGTATCAGGAGAGTTTAAAGGCCTGTTAAATGGCTTTTCTTTTTTTCTTTTTTTTTATGTCTTATGTTGTCCTTGCGTAGGTTTTACATTGGTGTAGATCACATTGTCCTGCTGGGGAGGTTGATAGCTACTAGGGAGTCTTGTTGCCATGGGGGAGTTATGTGGCAATGATTTGGCTGGTAGATCAATGTCAAAGAAAACGTCTGCCTGAAAGTCAGGTCCCAAGGTTTCCCAGCAGAGCATTGCATTGTTAAAAGATGATCAATGTTTTTTACTTTTCTTCAATAATGTAACCCAGTGAAAAAGGAACACCTCCAAAGCTGAAGGGTGAATCAAATCCTTATTTCTTAGGCAATTAATTAAAGATACAATTTCAGAAATAATGGCTTTTTGGACCTCAGATAGCCCTTAGTCATAGTTTCAAATACCTTTGGATTCCCAGTCTTGCACACGGTGTAGATATCTGAGGATTACATTCATTTGTTTGCCAATCGTAAAGAAGGTAATGAGATGTTACTAGATGCATCTCATTAGCTCTTATCACTAAAGGGAGAAGTGAAGAGATCATAAGAGTTATAGGGTTAATACTCTGGGAACCAAAAATATCTGAAATGAAATTAATAGTCAATGCAATAGCTGTTGAGATGCCCAAAAGTTCCCCATCAATAACACTTTTTTTTTATACAATACATGCATTTTAAGGAAACTGACCCTACAGTAATGAGGTTCAGTCAATTTCAGGTGGAGATCGTTACATTGAATATCAAACATGGAAACCACTTTTATTGCTCTCTGTCTGATACATTCCAACTAGTTTCTGTGGGCAAGTTTGCTGTGATTAAATACACATATTTACTTGAGCATGACATCCACTGACTGATGAAAGCTCACTCATGTGTTCTACTTTAATCAAGATGGATGCTCGCTTTTAAATTTCTGCCAATATTTACCAATCTTCGCTGCAGATTTCTACCACTGATCTCAAACAGTCACTCACCATCTGCTGCCAGTACACTACAACATGCGTGCTGTGATTATTTCACAATATTGTTCTATATAATTGTCTAAATTTCCCCTCACTTTCATTGTGCAAGTGATTATAGTTCCAGAGGATGCTGACAATCCAATATAGTTCTTATTTACGGTATCTGAGTTATGATTCTGCATTAAAGTATCGGATTGATCGTCACAGAAGTGATCATACATTTTTTCCGGGGTGTGCACAAACAGACATCAACCATTGCACTTTCCAGTGATGGTAATCGTTGTCATTGCTTACATTTCTCACTTCCAAGAATTCGACTTTTGAGGTGTTTGTCTGCAGTTTTTATTATTGATGTTTTAAGTGCAACTAGATGAAGCCCAATCTATAAGTATTTAGTGATGATCCATTTGTGTTTCTGAGAGAAATAAAGGCATTTTATCTTTTCTTAAAGTGTTTTGGGGAGGTTATGCTTTAACTCTATAAGCCATCATATTTGATACATACAGTTTCTAAGACCTTTTGCATCACTTCATTGTAAAAGCTTTGATCAAACCCTGTTGTACACAGTCTGATACTTGTCTTCTGCCCCATGGTGGATACAATAATAATACAATAATGCATGACAATAATTTTGACATATCAGAGGTTAGACCTTTCTCCCATATTTTTTTGGGTCAGGCTTTAAAGGGTTAAAACCAAGGACAAAACAATTCTCAACCCAAATAGTCACAAAGACAACCAACCATGTGCACGCAT
This sequence comes from Leptatherina wallacei, assembly GCA_028567055.1. Lineage (NCBI taxonomy): Eukaryota > Metazoa > Chordata > Actinopteri > Atheriniformes > Atherinidae > Leptatherina > Leptatherina wallacei. Next base: position 21,111,504 of record JAOXYM010000005.1, read on the forward strand.
ACTCTCTCCTAGGGACACTTTAGAATGAACAGTTAACCTAGCATGTATTTTTGTGGGGGACTGTGGGAGGAAACCCCAGTAACCAGAGACATGCACAAGGAGAACATGCAAACTCCAAACACAAAAAAAACTCACTTGAAATTCAAGCCAGCACTTTACATGTTTCTAAAGGACTGCTCCATAAATATGAACTTCTTTTTTGACCGCTCAGCTAATCGGAGCAAACTTTGTGTTTTGGGAGGGTTACCTTAAAGAATCAGGTGCCAGAAATGAGGTGTTTAAAGCAGCTATGTACTCTATGAAAAATATAATGTATTTTGTTTGTTTTAATCCCTTAAAGTCAGCATCAATGTAATCAAAACTTGGAAACAAAAACGACTTTACTTCCCTTTAACTGAAAGAAACCTTCACCAGAACCCACCTCACAAGGGAAGTCCTTTCTGTATCACAGGTGATCCATTTAGGAATGATGCACCTGTGCAAACCTTTTTTTGTGTGCACAGGTTTTAAGGTTAAAACAAATCCAGACTGACGCACACATTCTTCTTCAATATCAATCAATACCTCACATGTTTGTACATACCCACAATGCAACCCATTGTTTTGCTATTGGGGTATGTTACTTTACTTTTTAGCTACAAGCAGATCAAGCAGTTTGCTGTTACAGATCACAAATAACTTGAATTTTATAGACATAAAGGGTCTAAGGAAAAACAGAGGTGATTAAAATGCTGTTTCATTACTTTATAGCTCTAGGTAGATATTAAAAGTCAGGGCACACCAGTATGTGGCTACTTTTATAATCTTTTATGCCCTGAAGTTTTGGGAATGTGCAACAATCATTTCCTGTAAGATCACTTCAAATTAGTTTACATATGCATGTATGCAGATATGCCTCTTGATATGTTGGTATTTTCACCGCTGCCGCCTTTTTCATTGCCCTGCAGCTCTTATTTATCCTTGACACAACTTGGCCGAACTTGCAATATCCAGCCCTCGCTTTTGTACCCTCTGGGCATCCCTCAGGAATACTAAGCAGGACAGGGATGGTTGATTGCTGCTTAATGGGCCGCATATGGTGAATAGACACACTCGCTCACTCTTTGTGTGCCTGTCTGTCAGTTCAAACTGCCGCCACTGCTGAATGCTCACTGTGGTAATCAGTGTTTCACCCAAACAAACACACACTCAGGGGGAAAAAGTCGGACAGGTATATCTTTGTTTCACAAACATGCCAAGATAAATGGGGAGCATGTCTCGCAGTCATTTATACACAGATCACAAAAGAACACATTGTCCCTCTAAACCCTTCATGCTAACCCTCACACACACTTAAATGAACTTAAGCTTGGATCCATACTCAGTGTTATCCATCAGACTGGTCTTTGACTTCATTGATCGACCAGACACAGACGCATGCAAACACCCACAAGCACATCACTGAATGTTCTCACACCTTTTAAATGACAGATAAATTTTTGTGACTAACAATGATGACAATGATGTAGATGGTGATTCACAACTTTTTATCTTTGTGTTTTTAGACATGGAAAAACACAGCTGCGAGTAAATCATTAGTAAATACAATGAATGGACATGGAACGTTTAAGACACATACACATAGGTAGGCAGGCATGTAGAATGACTCATAAAACAAATGACTGTGCTCTTGGGAACCAGTCGTTTAAATCATGGCATGGTTCTTTGATCAATCTCTGGGAATATCAAGAGGAGGAAATGCTTTCAAAAGGGAAAATAAACATGCCTTCTCTACACTCACAAGTTCAAGGGGAATCTTTAGGACCTTTATTTCATAATGTGGTATAAACTGCTTCAAGTGATGTCACTAGAGTTATGTTTAGAGGAAGGTTGTGGTTGTTATTTTCTGGAAGTGAGTTCCATAAAATGCTTCTAATAAGTTTTTTTTTCTAACTGATGAAATCTGCTACATATGATGAACCAATACTAGATATGTGCAAAATTAATACCTCATTTATTCTCCCTTTACACATGTAATGGGTACGTCCACATCAAACACAGTCAAATGTAACTGCTCACATACTCCCATGTACTGCATGCTTTTCATGAGGGCCACTCAATTCGGTCTTACGAGGGCCGCAATCCAGCAGGTTTTCCATGTATCCCTCCTCCAACACACCTGCAACAAATTAATGAGTCATCAACTTGATAGGCTGTTAGATCCATTTAATTTGATCCAGGTGTGTTGAAACAGAAATTCATTGAAAACCTGCTGGATCGCAGCCCTCGTTAGGAAATGCATCCACAAGAGGGCAGTGTAGAGTTCAGAGTTCACTTCTGAGTACGAAAGCAAACATGGTGATGGTAAAGCGTACATTTTCATAAAGAGACTTAAAAATAAGGGTGGTGGTCTGTGTTACCATTAAATGCGTTGCAGCTTCTTCTTTGTTCTTTTCACTGGCCACAAGTAAAGCTAAACTGTGCAACACTGCCCCCACAGTGCACAGGGAACAGGGAAACATCTAAAACCTGCGGGGCAGTGGGCCTCAAGCACCAGAGATGCTCACCCCCCTCTTTGGGTTGTATCTGAGTACAGCAGCCTATTTAGTTGTTTTTGTTTGAGGACCTCTACACTGCCTTTGTTGCTCTACAAAAACACAACTGTAGTTTATTTGTTTTTCCACATAAATAATGGTATTTAAATGGCTTGTGTCAAGAAACCTGATCTATCACACAGATGGGGTCTCAGTTTTTTTGGTTTTATCAACACTTGTCTGAAAAGAAAAAGCAAAACAAGGTAGCATTTTTAGCATGTTAGCCAGGTTTTAATTTGGCCCTTTTCCTTTTGTGGATCTTTGTTTCACTGTTTTGCTACATGAAAGTGATACAAAAATTCTGTTTTATAAAAGAGGGAATTTAAGGAGGGAATTTCCTCAGTTATAGCAGAAAAAAAGTATGAATTTTTTTATATATTTTTCAAAGTGGTGGAGAATGAGGAAGAAAATGTGAAGTAACAAAAGCAACAGAGATGAGATCATCAAAACTAAATTAAGGGAGTAGTGGGAACATACAGCCAAAAGGCACTGACCCCATGGTCAACTCTAAGTTATCACTTCAGGCAAACTGGAGGACACACTTACCAACAAAACATCCGAACCCATTCTTCGTTGACAGTGGATTACCACCAGGGTCCATCTCTGCTTTCATTTATCGGAAATGGGACCAACATCCAGGTGATGTAATGTGATAAATGAAACATTGCTGAGTTCTTTGTGGCCAGTCAGTGCCTTGCTGCCATTTTGCCATCAAGCAAAATCTAGATGAGATCTAGATGAAAAACCTTTAATTAAACCTCTATATTTGATTTGTCTTCGATGATGTACTGTTTACTCATTCTAAAGTAGTAAAGGTTAATCATCCTTAAAAGAAAATGCAAGGCATGCCTCTTTTTAATCAGCATAGTCTGATTGCTATTATCAAAGTTAACAGCAATGACTTTGTTTAACCTTTACAAGTTATGGTTTAAAATAACAAAAATTACACAATCCATCTCTGTTTTAAGGATTTTTCTGCCGTTAAAAATTCACTTTTTTTCAGATTTCTTCTTGTTGCATCCTATTCCTTTCCCTTGATGACGCCAGGCCAAAATAGCATAACAGGAGATTTAGCACCACAAACTGCTTATTTTCAGATGCTTGACATCTGTTATCATTAATACCAAGAATGAACTTAAATATTCAAACAAAGCAACAGTCAATACTGTGGGCATGTTTTGGTTTGAATTCATATTGATCATACAGGATGATTAGCAAAACTGTAGTCATATAAGATGCTACTATATGGAGCCACATTGGGGCCATGGCTATTGTGTATTTGAAAATTAATTTGAAATGTAAAAGGTAGATTTTGGTTTTAATTCATATCTAGTGTTAACACATTTTTATCATGTAAAAACATCCTTTTTTTTGTTTCATTTTTTTTTTTTTAAATATTTGTTGTTTTTTTTTTTCAAATTTGAGACACACACTAGCAGTCAGAAGTTTGGACACATGTACCCATTGGATTTGGGCAGGTGTGTCCAAACATTTGACTGGTATTGTATCAGTTTCAGTGCTATTGTGTTCATATTAATATTTTCTATAAGTCATATTTTTTCAACAATTTTCAGCATAAATAGCAGGTTTGTGCCAGAGTTGAGCATGCTTCCCCGTTGACAAATGCCAGTCATGTTCTCACCATCAACATTCTTAATTGCCACATGTTAGTTGTTAACAGACTTGGCCATTGCATGAGATTTTGTGGTCATGTCATTCAAGGTGTGAAAAGTTATGAACTACATAGGAAGGGATGTTTTAAACAATAGCCCTTGTCTGCATTGAAAGATTGCCTCTTCACTCCTTTCTCTCATCCCCTGTTTTTTTCTGTCCAGAGTATAGATTACCATCCAACAAAGAGTGTGCCTTATCATAAAGATTAGCATGGACTACACTGTCTTCACGAGACAAACTGGCTTTCCTGTGTTTTGCCATGTGATTGCAAAGTGGTTATCTCCCCTTTGTAAAGGTCTGTGCACTCCTCTCTGCAAATACAACATTGCTCAGCTTATCTTTGGGGTGATTTAGCTAATGTGACCTTCCCAGACATTCGAGCCACATGTAGGAAGATATTTGTTGTTGTTCTCTGTTACTTGCTGTGCTGTTCTTTTTTTTAAATGTGTTTCAAACCTATGATGGGCAGCTGACTTTGTCGGACGTCTTCTTCAGGTATTCCAGTTTGGGTTTTAAGTTCTTGGACATCTGTTACTTTTCATTTCCTCCTGTCGCAGTGGGGAACGTCTCAGCAAAGGTATGTTGGGTTCAGTTGATGCCCAGTTGGATTTTTGGTGGCTGGTAGGAATCAAAGAGTGGATATTGGTGTGTGATGTTTCTGTCCACAAAGCTGATGTTTTGACAGAAGGCCTCTGCTGCTTGGGTTTGGGTTTTGTCATTCCAAAAAAAAAATGTTTTATTTGTCTTGATAAACATGAAATTTGTGGGGGTTTTCTTGCTGCCCACAACGACTTTAAAAGTAATGGATTTCAGTAGGATGTCCATCACAGCGCTATTTTGTATAGTAATTTATCGTGATCACAATAAAGAGTTTGTTAGTACTGTCATTTTTAAAGGTATACTAACAATGATCACAAGGGGCATTGTGTCCTTTTTTTGGAAAATATGAAACTGCTGTTGTAATCTCGTTGCTTGTTACCATTTCAGGTGATTAATCAGATTAGTCATGTTTCCCATTTTTGTGTTCACCAACCAACGACAAAGTTTGCACATCATATTAATCCAGGGATCTCAAACTCTGGTCCTTGTGGGTCACTGCCTGGTAGGTTTTAGCTGTTTTCCTGCTCCAACACTACACTTATTCTCTCCTACTTTTCTACTCAGTTTCCTCCTTTCGTGCCTTGAGAGTTGCATTACTGCCAACTAGTGGACTGGAGTGTGCTGACGGATACACAGTTGGCTTATAGACTAATCCGCTGTTTTGTGTGTGTCGCGCCGCCATTGTTGCAGTTTTAAACTGGTATCTGCTGCCGCCTGCTGACACTGACAGCAGAAAGGATATCTGGACTGATAACATTAGACAGCGGCCCACAGTTACTAATGAAGGTATCTGATCTGCCAGTGTTTAAGTTATTTCGTTTTTTCATGTTAATTAGGAATCGGTTATAACAATAACCAGGAAAGAGAAAGGACAAACACAAACAAAGTCCGCTCTATATACATCTCAGTACTGTAATAGGTTACTGTACTAGATCGTTAGTTGTAGTCAATAAAAGAAGATTAAATATTTATCCGATTTTTTTTTTTTCATTGATTAAATAATCTTTATTATCTATCACCTGGCTTCTGATGAACTCCAGGTGTCTAATAGAGGGACAGAGCAGCTCTGAACATCGTGTGTGTGTGTGTGTGTGTGTGTGTGTGTGTGTGTGTGTGTGTGTGTGTGTGTGTGTGTGTGTGTGTGTGT
>JAOXYM010000005.1:21118501-21128683 GCA_028567055.1 Leptatherina wallacei
GTGTGTGTGTGTGTGTGTGTGTGTGTGTGTGTGTGTGTGTGTGTGTGTGTGTGTGTGTGTGTGTGTGTGTGCACCAGCGGTTGTGCCAGTTTCATAGCGATCTTCCGAAAACTTGAATGGCTTTATTTATATGAACCGTGACAGTATAAAGTTCCCAAAGTGTCTGATTTAAGGCTCCAACGTCAACATGATAACCTGATCCTCCAAAGTGTAACAGCAGAATCTGTCCTCTGGAACAGATTCTGCTGGAACGCTCAATTCACACTTTTACAATCCTCTATGAGCCTGGAACTAAAGTCCACATGTTTTTTCTTGTGTTGCAGGTTTACAATTTGTAACACCTCACAATATCTCCCACATCAGTCATTTCCTTTCAGCAACAGGGCAGCTCCGTCTCTTAGCAATAACTAGCATAATAAACATGACTTGTTGCGCCATGTTCAGCCTGACAGCAGCATGGAAACGCAGGATTTACGTCAGACTGACAACTTTTCACTAAAACTTATCAAGCTATTGTTGTTGGGGTATAAAATCCTTTCCGTTAATATTTTTGACAGACTTCTGTCTGACATCCCTGTCTTCTGCACGGAATCAGCGTAAACCGAGTGGTCTTAGACAGGAGCAATCTTCTTGAATTAAAGGTCCATGTTCAAGAAGATTGCTCCTGTCTGTGTTCTTTGCATTTGGTTTTTTTCCACAACAGATGTTTTCCTCTGCTGTTATACAAACCAAAAACTGCAGGTTTTTTGACATTGTGAAGGAATGAGCATTTTCAGGCAGAAAAGGATCCAATTCTCATTAGAATTAATTAGGAAAAAACCCGCAAAAATGGCGGACGGCCTACTTCTGGTATTTGCTCGGATTATTCCATAGAAGTTGTATATACTAATAATGTCTCTTGGTTATTAATGAGATTGGTGTAGATTGGATGGTGACCTCATTTTGAGATTGTTTTATTGCTCAGCTGCAAGATGTCTGCTTTTTGTAGCATGACCATGAGTTTAATCAAATCCAGGAAAAAAACGATACTTTGATGTTACTACAGTGTCTGTTTTAATTCAAGCAGTGATGTTTTCCCAACCTTAATCGCATTGTTTTTTAATGTTTATCTTAAAGCATACCTAATAAATCCCCTCATCAACCAATTGTATTATAAATCATTACCTTTTAGAAGGAAGTTTGCAATGTGTAAATCAGCGACAAGGCAAAAAATCAATACAAGAGATTGATAGAAAGCCTAAAGTAAATGGCCTGAGAGCTCAAACTAACTAATAGACTGGCTATTTCAGTGTCAAATACTTACATTCCTCTGGTCTGCAGGTGGACCAAGGATACGGTAAATGGTTGGCTGTAGAGCTTTATTTAACATGCAGTCAAATGCTGCACTAGCCAACACAACAATGCAACGGCTGCTAGACATTTCTTCCCTCAAGTATAACTGATTTTTCCCCTTTTAAGGCCCAACTATAATTTCTGCCCTAGGCCCAACAATTTGGCCTTCTCTCTCTATTTTGTAGGGGCATGAGGCCCCTTTTTTGAGGGGATGTTTGGGGGAAAACAAAGATTAGTGGTCATATTTTATTTCAGCTGGGGCACTGGGAATCTTTTGGCAAGATGGCCACATTTCCCTGATCACCAAAAAAAAAAAGGCACTTCTGCATTATGAGAAAATATGATAAAGCAGTGAAGCCAAGAAGAGGAACTGGGATCATGATTATTTATAAAACACCTTTTTGTTTGAACTACTGGCTTGGTATTGTTCCACTGTAAGTTAATTTCTCTATTTTTCTATGGGTGATATATCTTAAAGACCAGTATTAAAAAAGTGCTTATCAAGCAATTGTTTCACATTACAAGTACAGCAATCTTTGTTTCTTAGAATTCAATTAAACCTGAGGCTCAACGGAAACCAAATCCTCACTACAATCCCTCCTTGTCAGATATTTGTCTTGTCCATAAGTCCAAATTCTCACATCCATGCGTCATGCCCAGCATGACAGTGAAAAATAAAATTTGTATTAAAAACAAATACATGACTCTAAATTGCCATTTTATTCAAAGGAGTTTTAGAAGAAGTATCTAGCATTCAGGGCAATTTTCGGTCCAAGGCACCCGCTAGACAGCCGAGCAACATCTATGGTGTGTATTTGTTGTACCGTGTTCCAATAAGTCTCTGACCTCTGAAAAGTTATGCAAGCCGCCTCCCACTCACACACAAACAAGCACTGTGATTCATTCCACATGCATGACATACACGCTGCTTGTCACACAAATCACAGATGAACTTAGGCAAAGTGCATAAATTTGTGTGTGTGAGTGTGTGTTTGGCTGCAGGTCTTGTCCTCTGTGAAGAAAAGGCTGCAAGTGTAGAAAGACAGAGACCAGCTTTGCAGGTTATGCTCTTTACAAAATTAACCTGTTTAATCCCACCTGCAACAATTGTTGCCAGTCATTTTCTTTAACTTTTGGGGGTTTTTTTGGCTTTGGGCAGTGAATGCAAGCTTTAAAATGAAAAAAAAGAAAGAAAAGTATCTCTTCTAAATTTTATCAATATCATGTAACGTGTGAATGATCAAATGACCAGACGTATTGACTTCTTGTCCTCTGCAGGACACACTTGCCTCAAACTGTGAAAGAGGAAGTTCATAAAATATCTAAATTAACAGATATAACTGAAATATTTTGCACATATATTCTCTAGACAAGGCAAGTTTATTTGTATAGCACATTTCATGTACAGGACAATTCAAGGTGCTTTACATGCAAACATTAGAAACATTACAGTGGGGTGCAGAAAGCATTAAGAAGAATTTAAAAACAAAATGAATTAACAAAAACAGACAATAAAATGATTAAAGAAAGAAAACCCTCAGAAAAAAATATCACTTATCATAAAAGGCTGCAAATAGAATTTTTTTTAGCCCCGATTTAAAACTAATGAGAGTTGCAGCAGTTTTTTTAAATGGTATACTACTTATATGCAATGAATTATATGATTACAAGCATCTTTTGATCATGAAAGGAGTATATTTAAGCATGGCAACATTTGTTGCCGCCAGCATAACACATAGCCAGTTACACTGTCAAAGGTTTTTGTTGTTTATTCTATTTATCTTGTGGAGTTCTTCCTACAAGAGCCAAAACCATCAGAAGTTTTGGATCTTTTAAACTTAAAAGAACCCAAAAGTGATGTTTGCTACATCACAGTGGCTCCTATAGTGACTGCTCAAATAGAGTGCTAAGGCAAAACAGGCCATTGTCTTCTAGACTGCTAAATGGTAAAGCAAAGATAACCATTCAGGAAGATCAGAATGAAAAAGATTCATGCATATTATGTGTTGGGGAAGTCTAAGGTGTGAAATGCATGTATTTATTTTTGCAGGGAAAAATTTGTGAATAAACGGGTTAACATAGATCAATGTAAAACTAAGATGCACAGGTCTGTAATCGGTGATGACTTTGATTTTCCATCTTGCGTAGGAAAGATTTCAAATTGATCTCTTGGAAATGAAGACAATTTGTCCCAGAAAACTTGAGCTTGAATCATTTCTAATATTAACTAGGCACGCATGTAATTTGGAAATACTGACATTGATTCCTGGCATAATAGATGAGAGTGAAAGAAAGTGTACAAGCCTGAATAATAAAAGAAAAAAGAACATCACACTGTGAAAGTGATTGAGTAAAGTTAACGGAACATTTGAGCATGGAGAAATTGATTGAGATTTAGGTGTAGCCGACTTATTTACTTTTTTCCATTTATTCAACAGCCACATGCTTTCCGGTCAGAACGTAGAATAGTCCAGGATAGCCTTTAACCCTGTTAAGCAGTCAACATGCCAATTACTGGTATGCAAATTTGATTTTATATACTCTCGACGGTCTCTGCCAAAGTGTGTCCTCTTGTGTTTCTCTTAGTTACTTCAGTGGCTGTGTTTGGTATTCCAGATGGCACACTTGTCCAGTGCTGAAGTACTGAAGGTGAGAGTTCCCCAAATAGTTCACCCTGCAGAGCAATGACCAGAGACACTGACCTGCTAGCAGCTGTGTTGGGGTATCACACAGGTACTTGCTCTGGCTTTTGATCTCACTCTTAAGGAATCAGTAGAACATCAGTTTTTGTTACATTCTCAGATTATACAGAATATATTTTGCCTTTGTTTTTTTGCAAAGAGGAAAGTCCAAACTAATTGTTTTATAGTATAGTGTATATATCCATTCAAAAGCCAGCTGCTGAAGAAAAGGAGACTTGCTAATGCAGCAGTCAATCCTTATGGCTTTGGCATGTATGTAACCAAAGGGAAAGGTGGTTTTAGTAAGTTGTCGGCGTCAGTATGAGGGTTACCATCTTCACCATATAATGCCTAGCCTAGGCTGTGTCTTATACAGTGGCTCACTAGCAATGCGAGTCATTAGCCTCTCAAATGCTAATGCCAATATCTTATTGCTAACAGTCAGTAGAGGGAGTGTCTAATTCAGTGGGCCAACAGCATAGTAAGTCATTTTTTTCATGTAGAAATTTTTCCGTACAAATGCCACAAGGGGGAGTTTGCATGTTTTCCTTGTGTATGCATGGGTTCTCCCTGGGTACGTTGGCTTCCTCCCACAGTCCAAAGACATGCATGGTAGGTTGATTGGTCACTCTAAATACTCCCCAGGAGTATGAATGGATGTTTGTCTGTCTGCGACGGCCCTGCAATAGACTGGCAACCTGTCCAGGGTGTATCTTGCCTACTAATTGCTGGGATAGGCTCGAGCTTCCCCACCAGCCTGAATTGGAAAAGCAGTATAAAAAATGGATGGATGGAAATGTCATAAAGGCTTTAAAAAGATCAAAACCAACAAAAACACAAAATAAAAACCCATGACACAAGCATAGAGATGATAGTCATTAGCCTCTCCAGTGATTGTGATTTTTGGGACTTTTGATTTTTGCAGGATCTTTTCAGTTGATATTGTTTAACCTGATCTCATGAAAGAACATAAAATGGCTACCGAGTGATGCTTTGCTGCATCTCTATGCCGTGGACAGGTCCACACAGGAATATAATGCAATGTCATTCCAAAACATTATGTAAATAAAAGTTTTACACTTCTACTGGGATCTTTCATCTGCTAGCAAACGATTTTCATGTCACGTCCATTTCAATCCTCTTAAACACCTTTATCTGATTACCTCAATCATAATTATCACAGTTACTTAGTAATTTAGTGCACGTAAAACTTGCTGTTCCTTGTGCTTTGATGTACTCTAATTAAATACATATAGGTCAACCCATCAGCGCAGTATCTTAAGTCTACACTGTCTGCTAACCCTGATTGCATTCTCTGAGTCGGGCCCTCAGAACAAATTGACTAAAATGTGATTGCTGTTTTCAAAGTCAGCAGTATTAAAAACAGCAGGCTCGTCAGAATTTCCATCAAACTACCCAAGCTGCATGATGATCAACCATGCTTTCTGTTGTCGTTATTCCAGACTATGCCTGGCCTCTCCCCAGCGCCCTGTGCCCGATTTGGATCTATCTGGATGTGTTGTTCTCCACGGCCTCCATCATGCACCTCTGTGCCATCTCCCTGGATCGATACGTCGCCATCCGCAACCCCATAGAACACAGCCGCTTCAACTCCAGAACCAAAGCCATGATGAAGATCGCTGCTGTCTGGACCATATCTATAGGTCAGCCTGCCTTCATGTCCAATAATTAATGGGATTTATCTCCATACAAATTAGTTTAAAGACAGATTGAGCCAACACACTTGTTCATAGTGAACTAAAATTTTCTTCAGGTGCATAAACAGAATGAATATGGCTGCATTAGCATGATTGTTCTGTTTATATCCATGCTGCAGAAGGAAGCCTGTTGTTTGTGGGCACACTCCTGAATATCAGTTCAGCAGGGACACAGTGGGAAACTATCACTAAAATCTGCTCCTTTTGTTTAGTTTTTTTTTTTTCATCAAAATAAATGAGCTCAATTAATTCAAACAGTTTCTCAGCACGGAATAGTATTTGGGCCATTGAAGTAAAAAAAATGAGGCTCTGAAACAAAGGCAGAATTTTACTCTTTTTCCTAAAAATAAAAAAAACTGGCCTCAGCAGGATTACTTCTTTCATTTCTAAAAAATAAAAAATAAAAAGTCAGAATTCTAAGGAGAAAAAAAAATCTGAATTCTGACTTTAATTTTCCCCCCCAAATAAAAGAAGAAAAAAAAGGGGGATTAGGCTACTACTTTATTGTCTAAAACAAAGAAAAAAGAGTCAGAATCGGACTTCTTTCAGAAATGAAAATGAAAAACGCTGGCTGCCTGCGTGTGATGCATTTAAGGGGGAAGCTTGTCAAGGCTTCACAACCTCATTACTGTCACGAGGCTCCTTGTCTCATCTTCTTATCCCACTGAAAACACTTTTTGGAAACAGTATGCCAACTGCAACAGTCCCAACCTTCACATTTTAAACAAATTACAACTTTTTGGGCTCATTCTGCAGACCACATTCACACTGCTGTTATGCAATAACGGCTATTTCTAGTTGTTTCTTGGACTTGTGCGAAAACTCCTCATAAAATGTCCATTAATATCTAGTGAGGCATTTAAATTGAAAAACACCAATTTCCTTGTTAATAATTTAGGTGTTCAGGCACATTTGTGTTTTAGTTCATTATGAAATTAAATATTTCATCTGTGAAATGATTTTCATTAACATGACCAGATTATTACTTAGCTAATTTAGTTTGTGATCAGCTTTGAATTTGCAGGGATTTTTTTTAAAAATGCTTTGATAACACAAAACATTTTGTGCTTTGAAATGCTCATAACAGCCTTTAAAGTTTACCTCGTGGTACTCATGAAGCTCTTGCTTATAGTTTTCTTATCATTGGCACAGAAAGATGTGCACAGTTCAGCTGGAGTTTAAACTACATTATTTAGTTTTTTTTCACACCACAAATGTCTATTTTCTTATTGCACTGAGATGGATTTCTATTTTAACTTGGAATGCACTGGTTCATTATGGAGGACCAGGAGAGTCATCGGAAAAACAATACAGCATTTTCATGATGATTTATTAATTGTGAAATAAAAATAAAGATAACAAAATATAATTTCAAATTCAACAAATGATTCATTTAAAAAGAAATCAAATTTGCAAAGCATTTTGTAATTGCACTTTTGAAAATGGAATTATTAAAGAGGAATTACATATTTTATTCATTAATTCATTATTAAATCCTGTGATTTGAAAATGCATTTTCAAATACTTTTTCTAAAAGCAGAATTAAATGACACAATTCATAAATTTGGTAAGAAATTTCTTTCCATATCATACATTTAAAAAAGTAATTCCCTTTTCCATTTTCTTTTCCCCCTCGCATTTTCGAATCCTTTTTGCAAATGCAAAAATGTATCTGTTAGACTAATAGTCAGGGTATTGATGATGCATGATAGCCAGTTCATCAGCTTCCTCCTCCATATACAGTAAGTTGATGATTGAGGAACTGTCCTGCAGCCCTCCCAGAGTAAAAGAAGAAAACAAGAAAATATTGTCTAACTTAGTTTTCCTATTTTCTGTTTGTGTTTTCTGTCTTGTGAATATGTGAGATTTTACAGAAAGTGAGTGAATGAAAGATGAGGTTAAGAGAAATTTGAAGCCAAAAATTTTATGTCAACAATTTTTTACTGTTACTTGATGTATTGAGCACATTTTCTTTTTGGATGTCAAACTGCAGCTTTTGCTGTAAGTTTGGCAGCTGTTGTGGATTTGGATGCTAGTACAGGTGGACTTCGGGGGGGTTTGGAATCTTCTCCAACAAATTCTTTCATATTAAAGACTTCATTTTATGCATTCTGCAAAATGTAGAGATACAATTTCTGGTTTTCTGCACCTCTTTTTCAGGCACTGTATGTCAAAATTGAATGGAATAAAAAAAGAAAAGCACTCAGTCGTATTCCAGGAAGGAGAAAGACTCACACAGGACTAAGCAGGCAGGAGGCAGAAGAAAACAACATTAACTTTTATTTAAAAGCACAAGAGGAAATCCAAAAATGACAGGGCAGAAACGCTTCAATTAGGCACAGTCAACAGAACAACAGAGGCAAGCAATGACAAAAGATTTTGCACTGAACAAAGCAAAAACCCCAGAGAGACACTGAGGGAAGTAACAGCTTAATACGGGGCAGGTGTGGCATTCAAAGACAGAAACCTGTTGTGACTCAAGAACACAAAACAAAGCTAACTGAAATGGACAAAGGAAGCAGAAACTACACAATATAAGGATGTAAGGGCTCTCAACATTTCGGCTCGGGTCAGAGATTTGAGTGTATGGCGGTATTATCCTGCCATACATCAAGAGCGTATTTGGTAGATTGGAGTGCATTAATTGTTTAGCGCCATCATGATGAATGTTCAAATTTTGAGTTGCTTCTTTCCCGACATCTCAGACAAACAAATGCAGTGGTGATCGTGATATAATAATGATGATATAATAATGATATAAAACAGAAATAGATTTTACAATTGGACCACTAGTGCTAGGCAACAATTAAAAATTTTAAGCACTGTAAATTGCATTACATACAAAATTCAATAATGAATAGGAAGTGTTGTTTTCATAAGTTCAGATAATACTTTAATCTGCTTTTTAACAGCAGTATCCACATAACACAGCAGTTCAATTATTTTGCTATTTTGCTCAATCAATATTGAATCAAATTTAAATCATGATTGTTTTTTTGTTTTTTGTTTTTTTAAATCATGATTGTTTAATCACATCATTTTGGTTTAATCATGTTTCTTCATGGACGTTTTTGCTCAGTAGATCTTTAGAACAAGGCAGGAGAGTCAGATGCAAATGGAAAATGGGCCAAATTTAAAAAAAAAAGAATTTAAATCAGGGATCAGACTGGTTCAGTGTTTATTTAAAACTGAGTAAAAAGGACCTTATTGCACACTGAACCCTGAACTAGTCATTGCCTCTAGCTAAACCAACATTAAACAAATTAACAATCGGTTGAATTAGTTTTATTCTGGCTTTATCTGCAGCTTTGCATTGTTCTGATAACATTTCCCACTAGAACCTGGAACTAACAGCTTATTAGACCATCTCTATCTATAAATAACAAACACTAAATGAATTAATAATGAGAATACAGAATGAGCCTGATCATCACATCCCACTTTAACACACATTATTATTTTTATACAGCCAAATTCAAATGATCATATCTCCAGTTTTATTTGGTCCATCGAAGTCAAACAAAATCTCAGAGTTTATCTTAATCTCCACTTTATAATGAAGTTAACAGCAGAGCTCTATGTGCTCTAGTTTTTTAGTTACGGTGCTTTGAAAACGTGTAATCTGATAGAAATTCTGATTCCTGAAGATACAACTTTAACTGAACATTTGACTTATAAAGTGGTCAGCTTGTGTTCTGGAGCTCATTATATCCATTTCCAAAGCTTTGTCACACATGGATTCTTGGTGTATGATTCAGCTCACCTGTATCACTTTCCTCCTGTAGCCTAGCTTTACCAATGACAGTAAAAATCCCTCAGTCCCACGCGGAAGCTTCACTTCGCCGCAATTCAAGTCAATGGGAGCGGTCCTCCCTTTCCACTCCTAGCCGAAGAGCTGCGGATACTCGCGCTTCAGGCCCGCCCCACAGTGCATTGTGGGACTCGTAGTACTATTCCGGCACATCATTTACCTATGATTTCTCAGCATGAGAAATGCTACATGCGGCGTGTGAGCGTGTGAACAAACCGAAATGCGTGTGTCTCACGCATTGTTGAGAGCCCTGCAAAGTTAATGGTTGGATGTTGAATACGGCCACAATAGCGACATCTAGTGTGTCTAGGTTGCAGTAGCAATGGCAGAAAAATAACTCCAGTCGTTGGGTTGCCGAGTTCACTGCCGATACAAGTGACCAGCCAGCACCATACATACGGGGTAAGGACTAATTTCGAATCTTTTGGTGCGTTCAGACCAAACGCGTCGGGAGTGTCCAGTTTACATGCAAAGTCTATGACCGACGCGCGTCAAGGCATGTCGAGCCTTCTAGCGTCGCGTTTTGAGCGTCGGGCGCGGCGCGTTTTGAGATTTTTTCAGCGTCCGACGCCGGAATTGGAAAATCTGAACTTTTGCCGCTGGACGCGGGGCGTCAACCAATCAGAGCGACTCAGCGTCA
>JAOXYM010000005.1:21128783-21160319 GCA_028567055.1 Leptatherina wallacei
TCAAGCGTCTGATTTATGAGTGTCAAGCGTCCAACTTTGAGCGTCAAGAGCGTTCTTGACGCTGACAACGCGTTTGGTCTGAATGCACCATTATGTTTATTTTACTGCAGTATTTAACGTTAGCCTTGCTATCAATTCTATTAGATGCACGTAATTTCTGACAGTCTTACTTTGGCCGCTCACCGCAGTGGTAAAAGTGGGCCCGCAATACTGGACAGGACAGGAGGATTAAGCTGCCTCCGTTTACCTCCGTTCATGGGTGTGGAGGTCGATGGGCCATGATCGGTCTTCTCATAACTAGGACCAGTGTCATAAAGTGAAAACAAGTATTGCAGAGGAGTTTAACTGCCAGCTAACGTTCGCCAAGTTAGCAAGAGAGTTAGCTTACCGATCCAGTAGAAAAGTAGCCATTTCCACGTGTGTTTTGATGCCCTGAAATTTTTTTACGTGGGTCCATCTAGTGTAGGCTTCCTCTAAATCTACTCTTTTTTTTTGCTATTCTCCGGTCATTCCTCTTCTGAGACGGATAACGATATCCCCGGACGGCTCAGACGCAGCTGCTTGACTTACCGACTCTGCCATTTCTCCCAGTGCCGGCTAAGCTGTGCCTATTATTGGAACATAGTATGGAACTATGTTCCAATAGTACGTATTAGGAACAGAACGTATTAGCCAACCTGCAATGGCAGCCCCCTATTGGCTGGTAGATGAAACATAACACCATTGTCGAACCTGTCAAAATTGATATTTTCATGCTAAATATAATTTTTTTTTTAAGGAAATGCTGTACTTTCACCCCTCTAAATGTCTCGTGGAGATTTCTTTTAAATTTTTTTTTAAATATAGCTTTTAATAAAAATGTTCCATATTCAACCTTTAAAATAAATACAGAATAGCACAAAAAACGAACGGGCCACTGACAGGAGTAGTGCAATAAAAATGAATGTTATAAAAACTTGGACTAACCCAACAGTGATGGAGACTTTTATACATGGGGGGGTCATATATAGTAAGAAAGGAAATTATTGTTTTCCTCTTTCTAACACACACACTTACACACTCTGCTGTGATAACTGTGGTCACATCAGAGACATGAGAAATAAAGCATCTCTCATTAATAATTTGCATCACCAAGTGGAAATATTTGCAACAAGTTCATAAAGGTCTTATTTTGAGTTGTAGTATGTGTTGATTTGGTAGCAGGGGGATCAATGGCTTCTCTCCCCAGCTGTGGTGGTGGTAGCCTGGATTCCTTGTATCTGACCATTTTGGGAGCTCTTCAGGACAGCTGACTTTGGAGCTGGAGTCTGTCAAAATGTTTCCATATCTCCTCAATTTAAATTCTTCCTCTACAAAATCAGACTGGTTACATTTTACTTTAGAATCAACTAGCAGCCTAGCTTCCTGTTTAAATTAAGCTGGATTGTGTAGAACTAGCTTAGTCAGCGCTAAGCAACAATAGATATTGAGGTACTCGTCGAGCATCTTTATACTTTTTCAGCTCCAATGTGAAAGTCTTGATTAACTGAGTTGATGTGTGGTCTCTACATACACTCACTGAAAACTAAATGTGACATGCTCTCCCTACATTATCTTAAAACTAATCTAAGGCTACCATATAACTACTTTAGCACTGCTATGTAGCTTCAGGCTAACATCAGGTTAATAGCCTTACATAACATTTGTAGTTGTACTTGCACAGGGACAAAATCTCTCTCACACCTCTAGAAATGTGCAGCCAAACATCAATATTTTTAAAGGATGACTAGTTAGGAAATCACACTAAAATTTACTTCAAACTGGTGTAGTGACACTGGTGATCCAATCCCCAGAGGGAGCACCTGGGGTGTCCAATCAGATTTTAGAGGGTTCGCCGGTGCCATGCATAACATGAATCCATGAAATCAAAGGCTGTGAATGTCCACACTATTCCCTACATAGTGGCCTATATAATGGTCATGCCATTTTCTAGGGGTTTTCAAATGTCAAGAGAGAAAAAAGTGGTGCACTCAAAATTACCCACAATGCATTTTGAAAAGTAGTGAGCATCGATGGTCACTAGAAGTGTCTATAAAGACCCCAGTGCATTGCGGGCAGGAGCTCAAAATGCCACAAATAGGAGGCGAACACATTGAGCGGCGAGAGATGACCTATAAATTAATTGTATCATTGTTTTATTGATTAGATATTCAGCAAAGGATAAATTACAATATAAGGAAATAAGATATTTTCAGATAAGAGTTTGGATTCAATTTGGAATGACATCTTCACGTGCGTCGGGGTTGCCGTGGTGACAGCTGGTAGTCACGTAATCTGCGGCGAGGAGAAAATAGCCGGCTTCTTGTCCCAATCGCTAACAGAATGAGTGCACTATATAGTCTGCTATATAGTGCAGCCACATGTAGTGAATGAGTGGTTAAGGGATAGTGTGGACATTCAGACACAGCCAAAGAAAAACATTCAAACCAAAATACAACTAAATCCACACACAATGACACTCGGACCTTTACTAAAATGTTAATTAACCTGTAGGTCTTTCTTAATCAATACATCTTTGACAAATTTACTCTTGTGTTGTGTCTTTTGTTTAGAAACTGATCCTCTTAAATGAACATGGCTCTTACAATTAATTCAATTATGGCAACGGTTACATGATTTTTTTTTAATTTGGAATCAATTATTCTGAATTAAATCATTCAGAATTATAATATTCTCCTTCAGGTTTACATGGCAATAATGTTTTTTTTATTTTGGTTTGGATCCGGGGGTTGTGAAGGATTCTGTATATGGTCGTCATGGTGACATGACGAGGGAACGAGCATGCGCAGAACGACCAGAATTAACTTATAGCGGAATGAAGGTATTCACGATAGAGGAATCATTTAATTCAGAATTAAAAGTGGAATAAACCAGCCACTTTCTTCGGAATTAAGTTTAATTCGGAATTACCTTTTTGCGTGTTTACGTGGTCATTTTTCATCTCGTTAAAGCGGAATTAACTTTTATTCCAAATTAAAGAGGAATTAAAACTCTCTTGTAAACTTGGCCAATAATTAATTTCAACTGGAATAAACCTGACATACGATGCGCCACAAGCCATCCAGCCTTCTCCCCTTATTAGAGGAATTTCACTCAGGAGTTTCTCAAGTTGTGTGTTTGTATGAACTTCTCTGTGGAAAGTGTTGAGGGATCAGATGACTTTTAAAACTCTCCTCAGCCCTGCCATACTCCCTCTGACCTCCAGCTTCGATTGATGTCTTTATGTGCCCTCTCAGGCCCGGGAGGGCTTCCATTTCTTCCCTCACACACATACATAAACACACTTACAGGCATGCAGAGATTGTTAGAGTATCATTACATCTTCTGACCTTACAGTTAAAGCGGCAAAGTCATCGCATTAGTTCATGACTCCCCCTGAAGGATAGGTTGTTGGTGCATGTACAACGTTGCAGTGTCTTTACAAGATGGATACTTCTTGTATGCAAGACAAGAAGTGTCCATCTGCTCTGAAAGAATATTACATGTGAATTCAGTGCTATTAAAAAAATGTAAACAATGTCAGGAAATCTTCATGGCAAATCTCCGATACACTGTAGTTAAAATATTACAGAATTAAACCTCCACTCCCTTTCTTCTGTAGGGTGAGCTTTATTTCAGATTGGTGGTAAAGCTCTGTGCAACAATGTTAACATACATTTACTCTTAAAAGCTCCTAAATTACCACATGAGAGCATATAGGAGAGCTCTGAGAGCTCACACTTTTGTATTTGAAATAATTCACAAGAGAGATGGCTTTCCATGTAAACAAAACACCTTCCTTTTGCTATTTTTGGTCGAATAAAGTATTAAACAAAGCAGCGTTAGTGTATTATTAGCTCACTTCTTTTTATGGAGACCTATAAAACTGCTTTTGAGTATTTACTAGTTCAACATGTTTTGCACGTGGAGATTCAGAGGCTAGATGATTCTAAGCTGAGCTACTGTGGTTTAATATTCCTGTGATGTAATGATATCGTGCAAATCTTGGTCGCTATTCTGTCCTTAGCTTCCCTTGTCATAGGCTTCTGCAAAGCTGAGGGTCCCAGCTGTCTGAGGGGGATTATGAAAATCAAAGGATGACATTAGTAGATGGTACAGATTCTCAGTTGGACATGAAGTGTTTCAATCCCGTTTCAGCCTCTGCCTGCGTTCGATCTGCAGATTTTGACGACCTTGACAAACAAATTTTTATTGGTTTCATAAAATTTAGGTGTTTTTGTTTCTTGCAACACATTAATCCATATACAGCAAATTTGGAAAATGAAAAGTATTCTGGTGTATTTGAAAGTTGGAGACATATGTTTAACTCTACATTTGCATATGAATGATGCCCCCCTAATATTTGCTGTATAGAGTGCGAGTTGTTAACGTCCTCAGATAGTTACTGGCATTTATTCACAAGATTCATTACGCCCATAAATGGTAGGGGCTGTGTTGGGACAGTGTAGGGGCTGTAAATCTAAAGATGTAAACCTTCGCTGTGTCCTTTTTTTTATGAATTTTTGTTGTCTTTTTTTACTATTAGCTCTTTAGTGATCATGTTTTTGCACAAAAAAAAATATTTTTTAAGTATCTTTCAAAGATGCAACAAAACAAATGGGAAGTAAGTACATGAATTTCAATAGATCGTTAAAAGTGCCTGAAAACTATGTAGAATGGGTTCTTTGTTAAAATGTCTGTTATGTCCTTTTGATTTGGCTTCCTTTTTAATTTTCTTGAATTATTCATGTCTGGTCATTCAGGTCAGTAATAAGTGGCTTTACAAAAGAAAAAGAAAAAAAGAGTCATTCCTTAAAAAAATTGATCAAGAACTAAACTAAAGACGATTGAAAAAAGTAGCCCATTATCCAAAGACCTTCAGAAAGCATGTGACTAGTGTTCATGTGAATTAATTTAAAAGGACTGCAAGAAGATTTGACTTATAGTATTACCAAGGCCAGAAAAATGATAGAACAATGTAGTTTGTGTCATATTTGCATCAAATATAAAAAATTGTGCAGACCAAGACTGCAGTAAGTCACGTCTGTATGATGCATCGTTACCATTGCTCAATGATGTTTCTCTCTCTCATTGACAGAAATGTACAACAATATGGGAACAAGTCACTTCCATGTGCAACCAAATATGTTATAAAAACATGAGTATGATGTTAACTGCATCTCAGGAAACCATTCATGCTACAGCTTGTTAATGGATTTAAAAGGTATTAAAATCCGCCAAATTTCAACCTTGGTAAAATGTCATGTTACGGGTCAGACCTGCAACCCGTACACTGGAATTCTCTGGTGTGTTCTTTAAAAGGAATTTTGTAATAAATAAGTACAACACTGCTCAGGAAATCAGCAATCATCTTCATTAAAGGAGCAATTTTCTACAGAACTGCATGTTTAAAAAGCAAACGTATCTCCCGTCACAGTCTTCTTTCAAATGTACTGCTGACAAAGTGAATAAAGGATATGATATCAGCAATTACAGTGATTTGCATTTGTTGGTGCGGTAAGTATGAGGCATTGCACACATTTGTCATTTTTCAAGGTGAAGAAAATAGAGAATCAAGCACATGGATAAGTAATGCTTTTCGACAGTCGTCATGATGTGAAGACTCATTACCTCTCTTCGGTTTGTTTTTGCACTTTTATATGGAATAGAAATTTCTCAAGGGTGACTAAATGTGTTCACATCAGCTAGTTTTGAATCGGAGGAAATCTCTGTTTTCCTGTTGGCATTTCTTTGAAGTCTTCGAGAGATTGAACACCACAACATTCAGTGATGATTGAGGCTCTGGAGGAGCTTAAAGTAATCAATGCAGAAAGATTAACAATGAAACATCCAATCATGAGTGTATTCATGTACCGTGGAGAGATTTTTTTTTCTTCATTCTCTCCATTTCAGGGTAGTTTAAGTCCCTCATCTCTCTTCAGATCCATATGGCCTTAAGCGTGTGCTCTCAAGTACCAATCTAGACATGACAGACTACTCCTTTGAAGTGAACTTGAAATACATGAGGTGATTGAATCTGGTCCTCAGTTAAAAGCTCTTAACTCAGAGAATACAACATGGCAGGAACAACAACTATTTTCTTTTATTCAGTCTATTTTTTTGCTGTTTTCTTTTTGAAAACAACTCTTTGATTTGCTGCAGTAATGTTGTAATTTGAACCTCTTCAGTAATGATGCGGAAATAAATTCAAGTTTTAAGGAAGATGTGCAATAAGTGAGGGGAAACCGTTTTTATTTGGAGTCACCCTTATTGCTCTAAATTGGGAAAACACCAGATGGATGTACTGTAATTATTTACTTGGTTAGGGTGATGAATTTTAAAAGGTTTAATTATTTTCTCAGCTTGACCAGTTTCATAACTCCCTGCAGACATCTTTATCAAGTTGAGAGCATCTGTTTACACACATTTATAAAATGCTGTAAAGTTGAATTATTATAATTAAATAATTAAGACAAACAGTTGTTTGCGTTTTAATTATGATTAGATCAAATTAGTCCTTTTTCAAGAAAAAATAACTTCAAGGATTGAAGGAAGAACAGTTTGTGTGATTAAGGGGGATTTCACATCTAATCATCCACTAGATTTGGTACGATTCAGTTCAATGGGGGGTTGCAACATTCAGGCGGTCCCAGTTTGCACTTTCAGGCCGATATTTAAGTTTTTTTCTGGTATTGCATCGGCCGATATGAGGGTTGATATCGCCAATACCGTCTTTCGGAGAGATCGCTGATACCATGGCAGTCTAACATTTAAAATAAAGCACTTATTTCAGTGGCTACTTTTCATGTTTGTTTTAATAAACCCATAATGCAGTTATGGGTTATTAGTAGTTAGTAGTTGTTCCAAAATTACACATTAAAACGAGTTATTTTATAATCAAACGTGTTTGTAATGTTGATTTGGATCTTTCTATAGACTCCCATGAACATTCTCTGATATAATTAAACACATATTTAACCCACTGAAGTTAAATTTCAACTATTAAGACATGGTATGCCAAACTTAATATTTCACAACCACAATTTCATTTTTTGAATAAAAAGGATTCCATTGCTTTTAAACATTTGTTTATTAATGCAGATAAAAAAAAAAAAAAATCCAGACTGTGGCATATCGGTCAATCCCTGATTTAAAGGCCTTTTTTTAAAACTATGGTGTTCAACTCAACTCAACTTTATTCATAAAGCGCTTTAAAACAACCTCAACTGACATAAAGTGCTGTACAAAATAAACACAAACACAAAGAAATAAATCAATTAACACTGAAAATAAATAAAAAATAATAAAGTAATTGCTTTATTGTTTTTAAAAATTTAAAAACAATAAAACAATTTTAAAAAGAATAAAAACAAAAACTATTTAAAACAAAATAAAACCAATAATCAAACAAACCATAAAACACCAAAACAGAAGCAGAGTCTCATGCCGGGTTGAAAGCCAATAAATAAAAATGGGTTTTAAGACAAGTTTTAAAAAGTTTTAAAAGTGTTCTGTTTGTTAGTCTTGAATCATATTCTGGGTATTAAAAGTATTTCTGTTCATGTACTGTATCCAGTGTTCATCCATCTTCCAATTTCATATATTGGCCGATACATCGGATATCGGCTTTATAAAGCCTCCAATATCGGCATCAAAAATCATATCAATCGGGCTCTATTTTAGTATTTAAAGTTCTCATGATTTTGGTCAAATTTAGTCTGTTTAGATGAGTTAGTCATTTTGTAGTCTTTCATTCACTCTGTGTATCATACGAAAAGTTTGTGGTAAACTACAAAGTGGTTTACAGAAGTCGAGGATAGATTGGTTGAAACAGACCATCATGCACTGGAGCGCTAAGCCACGCCTGCTAATGCTTGCTACAACTAGCTAGCTACCGCTAAATCCTGAGGCTCTTTATGATTGTTCTTTCTTTTTGAGAATGACTGATGAGCCATTGATACCCTTCATATGTCTCAGGGGCTAATCTTTTTTTCTGAGACACCAGATTTGATAAATTATTGGTAATAAAGTACGGGAACAATATTTGAATCTTAAATAATTTGTCAACCTCACAGTGTGTCACTGGGTAAGACATTAGAGTTAGCATCACTGGCGTGTTGTGAGTGAATGTTTGGTGGTTTTTGGAAAGGCTGTTTGTGCAGATTGGCAACCACATTCCTGTCACTCTGCCCCAGGGCAAGTGTGGTTACACATGTAGCTTACCACCACCACTGTGAATGTAAAGCACTTTGAGTGCCTTAAATAACATCATAGGGTAATTTATTATAATCAAACATAGTAGGGGTAAAGGACTGTACATACTCTGCAAGAACAGAGAAATTTGTTCTCTCTCCCAGATTTAGTTCTGGAGCTTGTTCTTGACTCATCATCTGGGCAGAGTTTTCTTTCTTGCGTTGTACCAGACAGTTATTGTGTGATTGGTCAGAAATGTGAAGTGGGCGTGGTCAAGGCACAAAAGATTCAACAAGGTTGATTGGATAGTTTTAAGCAACAGCTGGCCAAGGCTGTAAGGAAGTATAAAGATTTATAAAACATGGCATATAAAGATATGGACAACGACCCGAGCAATCCCCCAGGGACCGTGGACAATGGTGCGTGTGAAATATTAAATGTCTGGGCTAGAGCTCCTATCTTGTTCCGGCCGCCATGAGAAAACAAACTAATTTCTTTGTTCTTGTGGTGTATGTACAGGTCATAAGTCACTTTTAAAGTATTTGCATGTGGCAACATAAAGACCACCACGGCTCTAAAAACAGTAGTTCACCAACACTTTTATGTTTTGACATATTTAATAGATTTTGGTTGGTAATATTCATAATTAGTACATTTAAGATTATTGAATCGTTGCAGTTGCAGTCAATGTTCATGTGTATATAGACAGGGGAAAGCAGCAGGACCTGAAGGCATCAGCCCCAGAGTGTTAAAGGCCTGCTTTAGTCAGCACCTCTACAACCTGAGTCTGCCCCTTCAGAGAGTCATGCCTTGTCCCTGTGGCCAAAAGAAGCCATCCAGTGGAACTAAAGGACTACGGGCCTGTAGCGCTGACCTCTTATTAAGGTCATAGAGAGACTGATCCTGAGACACCTCAGGCATCTGTGCAGTTTGCATGTCGGCCCTTTCTCGGGGTTGATGATGCAATCATTCATCTGCTGCGGAGGGCTTATTGCTCCCTGGATAAGCCTGACACCACCCTGTGCATAATGTCCTTTGACTTCTCCAGCGCCTTCAGCCTGTGTGGCTGAGGGAGAAGTTGGAGAACATGCATGTGGATGCTCCCCTGGTCACATGGATCAGCAACTATCTGACGGGCAGACGGCAGTTCGTGAGACTGCAGCGCTGTGTGTCAGAGCGTCTGGCGAGCAACATCGGAGCACCCCAGGGAACTGTGCTGTCACCGTTCCTCTTCACCACCTACACGACCGGCTTCAGGTACAGCACAGAGTCCTGCCACCTGCAGAAGTTCTTAGATGACTCAGGCATAGTCGGGAGAGCTGAGAACGGACGATGATTACAGGCGACTGGTGGACCGCTTCGTGAAGTGAAGTGGTGTAAGGAGAACCACCTGCAGCGGTGGAAATTATGACTTTCTATAAATATCTCTGAGTTCAACTTGATCACAAGCTGGAGTTGTCCACTACCGAGGCTGTGTACAAGAAGAGTCTGAGTCTTCTCTCGGGTCCTTTAATGTATGCAGCACAATGCTCTGCATGTCTTATCAGTCTGTTGGTGCAAGCACCATCTTCTTTGCTGTGCTGTGCTGGGGCAACAAAGCAAACAACGCACACAGACTGAATAAACTCATCAGAGAGGCAGAGTCCATCATCGGGATGAAGCTCCCCAGTCCGGAGGAGGTGGTTAGGGACAGGATGCTGGCAAAACTCCTGGAAATCATGGACAATAACTCCCACCCACTCCACGACACACTGGACAGTTTGCAGAGCAGCTTAAGCAGCGAACTCCTCCATCCTCTGTCTGAGGGAACGATACAGGAGGTCGTTCCTTCCTGCTGCTGCCAGGCTATACAACACTTCCACCACCCACCATGGCAGCACACTCAGGACTGAGCTGACCATTAAGTCAGCCATAAAATATATATTTATTATATGTAGGTATGTGTATGTGTGTATCAATGTTTATTATTAAAAAAAAATATTTTCAATTCTTGTTGTTCTGCTGTTGATGCTACAATTCAATTTCCCTTAATAAAGTTTTTCTGATTCTGATATCGGTCAATTATTTAAAAACAGTTGTACATTAGGGATGTGAAAAGAAATGTTAATTATAACATGGTCACAAGCTAAAACAGCACACTTGTGTTAACCATCAGCTCAGACTTAATGCCTACCTATCCTGCCAGCAGTTAGTTATGCAACATGTAAATATGAACATCAGGTGTACTGTGTGAATTGCATCAGCCGCTCCATCCCTGTTCCCCAGCGAGTCCTCTTTAAAGAGAAGGCATTCGAGTGACTAATATCCGCATGAGGGAACAATCCAAACAACCTTGGTTTCAGTCCTGTACATTCAGGTAGTTTGTTTTGTTTGTTTTTTCAATGAAACTAAAGATGAAAGAACAGAAAACAACTTACTTTCCCTGCTTTTGTTTCCTAAACCAAAATGAAGATGCAAATTACAATTTATGTTCTCAACAAAAATAGCAAAGATGGAAAAAGAGCTCAGAGATGAGATTTTTTTCCTTCTACCTGAGACGAGTTAGATGATCCAGTTGCCTGATGGTTATTTGTAAATTAAAGTAGTTTATCATTGTGTCATGTGGTGTGTTGATGTTGTCAAGGCAACTAATATAACAGCACTTAAGTCAAATTTCTCTATGGGAATAAAGTGTATTGCATTGTGTTCCATCATATCGTACCATATTGTATCATAAGGTATATCTAGAAAAGAACAGGCTGTATTGTCATTACACAGTGATGTGCAACAAAATTAAGACACTCAAAACCAAGACGGTGTACCATAAAAATACAAGAATAGACAATCATATAAATAATGGAAGATAAAAGACATTAAAATAGAAGACAAAAACCAGTTTTAAGCTGTGAAGCTATTGAGTGTCCTTGAAATATTGTAGTGTATACATGTGTGTATTGAGCGGCATGCTATGTGTACATTGTTTACTACCCATCATCACTGTGTTGAACCCATTTGGCCACCATTATAAATAGATACAGAATGCAATATTTCCTTACTTAATAAAAGTTGATGTTATAGACTTTTACTTGTCCACCTGTCGACGTAGATACCGATCAGCTGATAGTTTATGGTCGGCACCATCTATAGGCGCTCGCTGCTCTTTAACATGAGATGAGTCGACTATTGAACTCTGATATATTACATTATACAACCTTTTTAATGCTGGTGTCTGAGGTTATGACTCATTAAGTTTCAATTGAAATATAGCCTTTTATCTTTGTTGTGAGCACAAATTGGAAAGCAGGTAATGTTTTGTTTTTCCAATTATTTTGGTTTAGGGAACAAAAGTACTTAAAGAAAAACTGGAACTGTTTGAAAGTACACGGACTGGTTTCCCTGCACTGCTGTTATTTCTGTAGAGCTCCTGTTTCATGTTCTATTAGTATTTGTTTCATTTCCTGAGAGCTGCGTATTTTGAGCTTTCCGTTGAGTTTGGCTTCCTGTTTGTTTCTCTTCTACTTGCGCTTGCATTTGGCTTCTCTTCCACTTCGAATTATGACAAATACTGCCTGCTTCACACTCCCTTTCTCAAGCTTGGCAGCAAAACTAAGATTTGCTGCTCAAAGCATTAAAAGAAAAAAGAAACAACGAAGCAAAGGCACTTTTGTTTGCAGCGTGTCGGAGTCGATGGAAGAGAACAGATACGCAAATTGCAAACATTAATGACTCATTCTAAAAACATGATTGTTCACTATAAATAATCTATCATTGGAAGCCAGTTTATCATCATAGAACTACAGGAAAACAACATCTTTAATTGAAAAACCGTTCAGTCTTTGGATAAGATCTTTGCCTCATTCTTTCTTTCTCTGTAGTCCTTCACAAATGACTGCTTTATATAAATCTCTGTTTCCCCTACTGGTATTTGTTGACCCTCACTTCTACATGCTGCTGTGATTGAGGTCTGAAAGGCTTACAGCCATAAATGCTGAAGGATTATCGATGAAACATCCAGAGGGAGATTTCTGCTGCTGTTCTGTCTGATATAACAACGGACACTGTTTGACTTGGAGGTCGGTTAAAGCTGTCTAGATTTGTAGGTTCAATAAAAATTCAGCTTGCATAACAGAAAATTATATATAATAAATTTGTAGTTGCTTAATTATTAACACTGTGTCCTGAAATAGTCCTGAAGGACTCATTTTATTTTTATTCCACTGTGATTGTTGTACCTTTAGGCTTTCCCATTGGCTTGTAAGTATTTCATACTGTTAAAGAACACCATCACACTCTCTTAGTTTTAGTAGTCTCTAAATTTCAGCTTTGGTTAACTTTTAAGACTTTTTTAACTCATTGACTGCCAAGGACGTCATATGGCATCCTTGGCTTTTTTGGCGGGTTTTCCACTTAAAGAGGCTAGAAACAAACTTTCTTTTTCTGATGAAAAAAGAGAGTCTAAATTTTTGGTAGATATGTTCAAAGTTTATGTTGTCCGAAAAGTCAATATTTGGTGGGTCTTCAAAGTTCAGCGAAAATGCCCCAAAAGTCTGGCATGGAGCTCTCCACTCTGAAAATGGCTGGTAGTCAATGAGTTAATGTTAAAGTCTTTACATTGGAGCCTATAATGTGGCTCAAGTTATACTGGGATTGGGACTGATTCAGGATCTGAATAACGATACTGGACGAGCCCCCACTTGCGTCAGTGCTTGAAACGGTGTCGCATGAGTTTTTTAGAAAAGCAGAAGCGTACATAAAAGTCAGATCCCCTTTTGTTTTAAGAACTTTCTGAATTCTTCATAACATAGATCCAGCAATATGTTAGAAACCTTGCTTCAGTTCCACCACATCCCAAAGGTGGAATATTGGATTGAGATGTGGTGACTATGGAGGCCATTGGAGTACATGTTGGAGATGATCTGAGCTTTATGACATGGTGCATTATCCTGCTGGAAGTAGCCATCAGAAGATGCTCCACTGTGCTCATAAAGGGATGGACATGATCAGTAACAATACTCAGGTAGGCTGGGTTAAATTATTGGTACTAAGGGACTCGATGTGAACCCAGAAAATATCTCCCACATTATTAAATCACCAGCAGCCTGAACCGTTGATACAAGTTAGGATGGATCCATGTTTTCGTCTTGTTTCCACGAAATTATGATCCTTCCGTCTGAATGCTCTGAATGTTTTTTTCTAATTTTAGATGCTTAGATCAGCAGTTTCTGAAATACTCTGACCAGCATCAACAACCATGCCACATTTAAAGTCATGTAAATCCTCTTTTTTCCCTCATTCTGATGCTCAGTTTGAACTTCGTCATCTTCACCATGTCTACACGACTACATCCACTGAGTTGCTGCCGTGTGATTGGCTGATTAGAACATGTGTACCTAATAAAGACAGAAAAAGAAAGAGAAAGTTATGATGGATGCCATATTTTTGTGTCCCCATATTATAATTCCTTATGTCAAAACACTTTACATTGTACATTCAAGATCATATGTACCATTTTTTACAAATGAGTCATATTGTCACAGGAAAACTAAGAAAAACAAAACATCTGAAAGAAGTATTGACACACAGTAAGTCTAGCTGCTTATTTGCATGAATATATTTGATAAAACTTCTTTATATTATCCAAAATTCCCTCAACTGGTAAAGTAAGTGTCTTATTAGTGCATTATCATATTTGTGGTGGACTGTTTGTCACAGACGAGGAGTGGATGTAGTCTGGGCATTTAGCTTTAATCATTTGAAGCTGCATTTTCATATTAGGTTGAAAACCTCTGCGTAAAGTTTATTGTAACACCCTCAAACATGCATTGTAAACATTGTACATTGTAAAGTGGCTCTCCACAGTATCCAGGAGTTCCCCATCAGGCACCGCTCTGTCTCAAGGGGTAAATCAGTGAATGACTATCAGTACTTTTATTATTTAGTATTATTTAGTATTTTCTGTTATTTTTGTCCTAATTTAATGGAGTTTTCATGCTTTTATGGGAGTTGTAAACAATTTGTGTAAATCATCATCATCAATTCTCCTCCACACACTAGTTGAAACAGGATAAATGAATTATGACTCGAAGCAGACCACCAAACAGCCTCATTAGTCCGATTTATATGCATTCACAGGTTATTTAGGAATTTGCAGAAGAAAAATATCTGCTCATCATCCAAGTAAATTCATATTCCTAGGAGGTGTTTCCGTGTGCGTGTGCAGTCAATTGTAACAATCGCATTTGGGAAGCCGCCACCGCTCCAAATTGCATTTTGATGTCGGCCTGGACGGTGGCAGTGCAAGAGGAAATGATGTACCTTGCACTTATACCAGCCCACACTTTTGGACTTAATGCATCTGAGAGAGGAACTGAGAAAGCTTTGCAGTGTTCGGCTCATTTTCAGCAGCTCTGAAACGGGAGCTTTTTCTCGCCTCCTCTATTCTCAGGTCAGCAGACACAAACAGAAAAGCCTTTAAAATCAAAAGAGGAGCTTTAGTCAGCGTTATTATCACAGGTCAGAAAAATCAGCCCGGCCTTGAAAAGCTTGTTCTCGCTTTAGTCTTTTATCAGCAGCAGCCTCTAACGGCACCTCAGTACCTCAACAAACATCCATTACACACTAATAGTCTTTAAGAACACTAACAGCAGGTTGATTTATTACAGGTGTAGCTCTCATTACCTGCTAAACATATTAATCTGCAATATAACAGGATTTTATTCATTCTTTTTACTTTTTTACACTAAAAATGGACACTTAGCTTAATTTGCAAACCTGCAAATACACTATCGAGTAGATTTGGAGAGATGATGTATTTTCAAGTAATATTACTCAAAAATGACTATCCAGCCCTCCAAGGGCTTGGTTTGAAGTTGCTAATTTGAGTAATGAGTATATCTCTATAACCACAAGGTATGTTTGAGTACTTATGGAGACATATGAAAGGGAAGACATGTGATATTTGTTAAGATATATCCGTGTATGTGTTACCGGTGAAGAATAAATGATAGAAAATGTTTCAGGCTCACATAGGAAAAAAATAGAACGCTTTCAAGATTGAGGATAAAAATCCATTTTTCAGCTTTTAGTTTCTTTTTCAGCTGGCAAGTAGTGATGAGTTAGCTGAGGGAGAGGGTTTATACAACAGAAGGACTTTTATCGGTTGGCTTTTCATAAATCCAGGGCTCCGACAAGATATCTTCAAGGTGTTTTTTGTTCTTTGGCATTTGTTTGAGGAAAGCTACATCATCTATTAACAGAAAAACAGATTTTTTTTTTAAAAAAGGGCAGTCTGATTGAAATGGGTTATGTTTCATGGATCGAGCAGAAGAGATAAGTCCAAGTCAAATAAACTTGTATGAAAGCTGATCATGAAAAAAAATGTTCCTTTGAAACTGAAATGAGAACATCGAAGCTCCTCTTTTAGTGTTTTCTATAAGAGGATAGTTTCCAACTGAAGCTAAAACATTGGTGTGACAAGTTTATATTTCAGTCTAATAAATTGCTGTTTTACTTTAATAAAAGTGTCTGTTGGGATTAAACAGAAACAACATCTGAAGAAAGGCTGTAACAAAAAAAGAAATCATTTTTTATTTCTCTCTATTTCCTCCTCTTCAGGTGTGTCGATGCCCATTCCAGTGATCGGCCTCCACAACGAGGACAAGGTCTTTGTCAATGGCAGCTGCGCCCTCAATGAGGAGCGCTTTATGCTGATTGGTTCCTTCGTGGCCTTCTTTATTCCGCTGGTCATCATGGTAGTGACATATTGCCTCACCATACAGGTGGGCTTTCAAGTGTGGCTTTATGTTTGTGCATGTAATCCAGCCAAATACACGTGCTTTTACAGCATCCTCACCTTTTTTCTCCCCTGCAGGTGCTCCAGAGGCAGGCCACAGTCTTCCTGTATGAATCAAAGACTTCCCAGCAGCCTTTGAACACACCAGTAATCACAAACACACTGCAGCCCCCGCCGAGCACATTCCACCTCCCTCAGCTCGATACACTCGCTCGTCCAGACTCACAAGGTAAACAGGGATCAGGACTTAAGCGCTTCAAATCGTTTTACTCTTACATGGAGCTTAAAATCAGAAATTTGGGATTTTTTTTTTACTAGTTTCTCCTGACATGTTTAATGTTTAGATTTCTTTCTCTTTTTTTGTTTTTTTACTTCCTTGGAGATTTTAATCACTTAAACTAAGAAGAAGCACAAAGCAGATTGTTGGCTTTGTGTTTACAAGTTGAGTAAATCTTTAGTTTGTAGCTGCATACTGTCATTTCCATTTTAATCATGACAGAGACTTCTACGGCAGCTTAGTACCAACAAGACTGGACCAATACAGCTAGTCAGTTTATAATGGCCATCATCTAAAATAGGAAAAATAAGGTCCAATTATGCTCTGTTTCCCCAAAAAGTTTGGACACCAAGTAAATGTGACATACTTGCAAATCTTTATTTAGCTGAAAATGGTTCAGAGTTCATATTTCTTTATTTTACCAACACACTAAGCATTTGTCAAAGTATCCATCCATCCATCCTTTAACCAAGGTCGGGTCACAGGCAGCAGTCTTAGCAGGGAGGCCCAGACTTCCTTCTCCCTCCCACTTCTTCCAGCTTGTCCAGGGGGATCCCGAGGCATTCCTTGGCCCAACCGAGAGACATAATCCTTCCATCTCCTCCCACTGGGACGTGCCTGGAACACCTCACCAGGGAGGCATCCTAACTAGATGCTGTGGCAACTCTTGATGTAGAGAAGCAGAAGGTGTACCCTTGGCCCTTCCTGGATGACCGAGCTTCTCCCCCTGTCTCTAAGGGCCGGCCCAGACACCCTGCAGAGGAAACCCATTTTGGCCACTTGTATCTGCAGTCTTGTTTTTTCAGTCACTACCCACAGCTTGTGATCATAAGTGAGGGTAGAAACACAGATTGACTGTGAACTACCATCTTACTGTTCAGAGAAAATTAGAGGGCTGCGTTGTCTAGGGCATCAGCACCTAGTAGGCTCTCTGAAGGCGAAGTGGTCTCACGGAGAGGGTCAATCTAAGAGCAATTTAAAAGACGTTGATGGACTGGCCCCAAGATAAATTAGACACCTGGCCCGGAAGAGGGAAACTGGGCCACCTACCTGGAGTCAGGCCTGGAAAATGTCAAAGTATCATCCATTTGAATGCCAGGATGCAGGTTTTCCCATCAGAACCAACCAGATGAAGAAGTGGTTTTAATATTATAGCTGATCTATGTATATTATTAAGAATTGATTAGGTCTTCGCAGGTGTCCATACCACCATGCACACTGGCTTTTAAACTGACTTCTGATCACAGGCAGGATGGTTCCACTCCTCTCAAGCCTGCAGGATGCAAACACTCTTTGACTTCCAATAAGAATTCCAGCCTTGAATTTGTCTTGCTCCTGGGCAGTTTTCCTCCTCACCTCGTTTCATCTTAAAGCGTTTGCACCCAGAGAAAGTGGCAATGTGTCTGGATCTAGTTGATTTAGTGCAGCTGTGGCTTGGGAGACAGAACAGTAGTGCGCGAATGAGAGGCTGTAGTTTCCCGGAAGCAGAGCGGATGAGTCTGGTAAACAGGCCTTACATGTCTGATCACATGTCCTCTACATGGATCACTAAGTAGCAAAGATGCTGACTTTGTGCTTACCTGCAGTTTTAGCATCAATATTTAAGCATATCATAAAACATGTATTCATCATGTGCATATTTAAACCCCTTTGAGAGATTCCTAGATGGATTCCTTGTTGGTTAGAAATGAGAGGGATGTGAGTCTGTGCCACTGTCTGAACAAAAGAGTGTTTTGACAAAGATCTCATCGGAAATTGTGTGTTTGGGAGCTCTTAACATAAAACGGATTTCTCCAAGAGCAGAAATCTGATCTTATTAGTTTGGCCCACATGCACGGCTTGCTACATAGAGAAATAATATTAGGTGATGTGGTAGTTTCTACCCATTTCCCATCTCATCTTCTGTCCATTCCAGACAGAAAAGTATCAGCAGCCCTGCCAAAGGAAAATCTGACTTACTTTCACTGGTTTTTATACAGGAAGTAGTTTTAACAGCAGCTAATATGGAACTGGTCATCTTTTAATTTTCTACTTACAAGCACAGATTTCATTTTCCAGTGTTGGTGTGTTGATTATTCCCTTAAATATTAGTCAGAATAGTTGTTTTTTGTTTTTTTCCAAACACAAACCATTATAGATAATTTAGGGTGTTTTTCTTTTTCCTCTCCCACAGAGTTAAAGCCCCCATCCCCTCAGAGCAGGCGAAATACCCTGAGCTGCCTGAAAGGCACCGAGCCCGGCATCCTGCTCAGCGCCTCCACCTCAGACAACATCAGCATCATTCCCAGCTCTGAGGTGGCTTCGCAGCTCAGCTCTCCAGCTGCTGGTCCAGGTCGGAGCGACGCATCAGGTTGCCATGGGCGACGGGGGATGATGCAGGCCATAAAAAATGAGAGGCGGGCCTCAAAGGTGAGAATAAAAAACTGGATTTTGATAGCTGGCAAATTATCCTGCATAAACATCACAACTTTACAGCTGCTTTATACAGCTTTTAATCAGTATTTGACAGCACAAACATCTCATACCAACTGTCAAGCACGGTGGTGGAGGGATGATCATTTCAGCTTGTTTTGTAGCCACAGGGCCTAGACACCTCGCAGTCGTTGACTTCACCATGAACTCCTCTATATCAAGGTATTCTGAAGTCAAACGTGAGGTCATCTGTCTGACAGTCATGCAACAGAACAATGATCCCAAACACAGCAGCAGATCTACAACAGCATGGTGGAAAAAAGTGTTGCAGTGGTCCAAAATCCAGACATTGGCTTAACTGAAATGCTGTGGCGGGACTCTCAGAGAGATGCACAGATATATCTGCAAAGTCCAAAATTGTATTATTATTAGTAATTTATTAGTTATGTATTAGTCAGTGTGAAAGGGGCAAAGTAAGATGCTTCTATGGACCGTAGTAGACTAAGGCAGACTGATTTGGAAGATTTTGACATTTCGTTTTTGAGCGACTTTTTAAAAAATCTATTTATTGATCTTAGGGATTGTACTTTTCTTATTTTAGTATATTTATTGAGTGTGTGACGTTTTTTTATGGTGTGCATGAGCAGCCAGTGTTGAAATGTCCTTTGGAATTAATAAAGTTTATCGTATTGTCTGGCTTGCTCTGGCCTCACTAATCAAAGTGAAAAATCCTCAAATGTTTTTGTTGTTTTTTTTTCCCCCAGCAAGCTGCTGTTGTTTGTAAAATTCCTTTCAGGGAGGAAGCAGGCGAGTCTCATGTGAAACAGACAATACAAGATGATTATTGTGATCATGCAGGTTTTGGCTTTATGATAACGAACATGCACAGCAATATATTTCAGTTGAACTTCCAGTTGTGCTTACACACTGTGTGTGTGTGTGCGTGCGTGTGCGCGTGTGTGTGTGTGTGTGTGTGTGTGTGTGTGGTCTTTGTAAATTGGGTTGTGTGTAGTACTTGTAAGTAATCAGTGTTTAGTGTGTTTCCTCATGCAAATCCAGTATTATGGATTTTTACAACACATCACTTCTGCATCACACAATTACACTGACTGGGTCTGTGTAAGAGTCCATGCCGCCCCACGGTGTGACATTGACCTGCAGACTATGTTAAGAGGATGTAGTGACAAAATAAAGAACCATCTGATTCAAAAAGTGACACAGTATAAAATCATAGAGCAGCTCTTGCTCAAGCTATTTTAACTTTTACTCTGTATGAGTTGGTCTGTCAGGAATTGTTTCTGATTTTGCTCTGACTGCTGTCTTCAGCAGATAAGATCAAACCAAAGTATGTCATTGGTGGGAAATAAAGACGAAACAAGAAATACCCCCAAAAAGGAGCTGCAGAGATATCAACACCATGGTAGCACTGGTGGTGCTCGGCACACTCACTATGGCTTTTTTTAACTGTCACATGGGGGCAGCCTCAGAAAAATATAGAACAACCTGAGTTGTTGGTGAGTCTGGCTTCATGTCCTAAAGTGACAAAAGTCCAAGTGGACAAAGTTCTGATTTATGATGGAATGAGACTAAAGTGTAAAAAAAATATCAAAATTGTCTGAACTTTGCACTTGTGCTACTTCATTCATTCTTTATGGTTTTTTTAGCTCTCTCCTCTAAATAAATGTATTTAAATCATTCATGTTATAGTTCAAGCTAACTGTCAACCATTACAACAGTCACTCATTGTGTAGCGTCATCTCTAAAGCACCCGTTGGCTGTCTGGAGAACTGCATGCGAGCTTGTTTGTATCGGTTAAAATCCCCAAATTCTTTATTCCGTGAGGGACGAGAATGATGCACGCAGAGGATGAAAGAAGCCAAACTCTGCAGATACAAACATTATCTAACACGATAACGTTGAGTCTATTGAGCGATTGCTTTGACGGCTTCTCTCATCCATTTCCATTTTGTTTTCTTCCAGTCTCCTAAGTTGTCACTGTCTGGGAATATATCCCATTAGTCTTTCTCAGAGCGGGGAGCTTTTCTGATGCAGATGTTTCCTTGTGGCAACTTTGAAATTCCGCCTCTGAAACATTTAGAAGAGCTCATGCCTCATTTTTATCAAATCCATGCAGACACTTTGAGCGGCGTCAAAAGGCTTGGAGAGTTGCAGAGAGCTCGGAGGGCGCTCAGCAGCCGCTCCACTAAATTCAAATTTGTCTTGGATGAAAACCAAAGCCATTTAATGTCCGTATAAAACATTTAAAAGAGGCAATCATCAGGAATCGGTCTACAGTACGTACTGCATGGTGCTTGTGTTATAATAATAAGAAATTCAAGGGGGATTTTAGATTTTTTTCACCATTCTTCTTTCTCTATCTTCTTTTTTTCCTTCTCTCCTTTCTTTTCCTTCAGGTCCTGGGAATCGTCTTCTTCCTCTTCCTCATCATGTGGTGTCCCTTCTTCATCACCAACGTCACCTTCGTCCTGTGTC
Organism: Leptatherina wallacei; assembly: GCA_028567055.1. Classification (NCBI taxonomy): domain Eukaryota; kingdom Metazoa; phylum Chordata; class Actinopteri; order Atheriniformes; family Atherinidae; genus Leptatherina; species Leptatherina wallacei. Next base: position 21,149,948 of record JAOXYM010000005.1, read on the forward strand.
GCGGCTCCTGCAACGAGTCGCTGCTTCACGACCTCCTCAACGTCTTCGTCTGGGTGGGTTACATCTCCTCCGGGGTCAACCCTCTGGTCTACACCCTCTTCAATAAGACCTACAGGAGAGCGTTCTCCAGCTACATCAGGTGTCGGTACAATGCCGGGGCCAACGCGGCCGGACAGGGTTGTAAAACCCTCCTGGTCCCTCCGCAGTGCCCTTCGCACGCCGTGACCCCTCTTCTCCCGAGCAGTCATGGGAAAGCAGGGGTGGACCGCAACAGTAACTGTCGCAATGGCAGCAGGGGGGATAACGGGAGGCTGACGGTGGACCCAGAGGACACAACCGATGATGGGACGCAAATCGGGTTGGTGTCACAGAGCCTCTCCGAATGCCAAAACGTGGGGACGCTTTCAGAAACGGAGCCGGAAACGGAGCAGGAGCTGTCGCTCATCAGCTACAGCCCGGCCTCCACAGAACACACCAGCAGCGTGTGACTGCATGCTCCTCCTTCGTTTGTCTCCTCTTTAACCCGGCCGAGCAGCGCTTTGACCAGCTGCTGCTTGCAGACTGCAGCCTTTTGCACCGGTTTTAGATGCGCGGCTGTAGTGGGGACTTTTCTGAAAGGTTGAGGGGCTTCATCTCTACACAGAAGTGCACTACTCATATCCATGTGAGGGGGGGGGGGGGAGAAAAGAGAGAAAACCAATATCTCTAATATTTTTTTTTCTTTTTCCCAAAATGAAGTCAGGCCTTTGTGTGTATATAAATGTGCTCATCAATTACAAAATGTGCTATACGTCGTGGGGATTGAGGAAAGAGGGGAGAGGAGGCGAGACGACCAGGGAAGAGCTAACTCATTGCTAACCTGGTATGAAGTCGAACCCCCCTCCATGGAGTCCTGCTGATGCAGGTTGCAGAGTCAAGCACCAACCAGGACATCGCTGGAGTCAAACTACGGCTTCAAGCCTTCACAGTCAAAATGCAGTCAGAGCTTCACACAAAGCAAACTCAACCAAGTAAATTTTGTGCCATTAAGCTTGACAGCAGCAGTCATGAAATCCAGCTGAATGAACCTTTTCAGCATGTGCGTTCAAACTGTTCAGCTGACTGAAAAGGAAACTTTCTCAAGGCTGCCGACTAAGTTTACCTGAGAGGACCGAAAATGAGAGAATGTAGAACTACAACGGGTCTCCAGTGGACTCACAGTGCCATCTGGTGGTCGCAGGGGGTCGCTTGGGTTGATTGAGGGGGATTAGAAAAATAATAATAATAAAAAAAGGTGTAAGCCTTTGGCCTAAACATCTGTCAGGCTACTGCTTCTATTGAACAACAACACCACTTTGGAGACAATTAAACTCACAAAATCCTTCAATAAAATCATCAATTTCACCAATTAACCATCATTATGAATGATTCAGCCTCCAGAAACAGTTTTAAACTCCCTTTTTTTTATAGATCTTCTTTTGTCTGATGGGGTCTGGTGTTATACAGGCTGAACATGGTTGACAGGTGCACAACTGCGGCTCGAAGAAGGCACAAACGAGACACGAACACGCAGTATTTGTTCCGGTCTGTTTCACAAAATGGATATTTAAAGCTAACTGTCTACTTAAATTTATTCAAGTTCAGATGTATTCAGGGAAAAAGGAAGTACCCGAGTATATTAAATGACTGTAGTGTAGAATTCAAGGACGATGTATGCTCTGGCCTAACGGGAGAAGACCCCCAAAGTATACAGCTACCACTCAGTTAAATGTCTTCAAACTCAAAAGTTAGTCAGAAACACACCATCCAAGCTTGATGTCAATTGGTTGAATGGTTTTTCTGTGGGGGGAAAAAAAAAAAAAAAACAATGATTTATTCACAAGACACTTTAACCGTCAGTATCATTATATCGTCAGAGTGCATTGAAATATTCTCATTGTGTCTAAACATAAACCAAATGGAGGGGATTTTAGTCAAGGCTGGCCATTACTTCAGTCCCATTTCCCTTCACAAGTCCCTCAGCTACAGCATTTTCTGTCTACATGTCAAAGTTTGCTCAGACCAGATGGTGAAAGCCAAACCTATGTATTGGCTGTGGCTAGAAATGAATAATTTAATAAGTGAATCAGACCATCAGAGCATCACTCTTGATTTTTTTAATATGGAAAATTAAATATCAGAGTCTTTGATCTGAATCAGTTCAGGGGGAAACTCGGAACACCTTTAGATCGCAACGGTTGGATAAGACACGCGGAAAGTCGATAAGAGACAAACCCCTGACAGGCAGGTCGCCGGCTTGCCAGAGCCCTGTCATTCACACGTCCTTCTCCTATCCTTCCCCTGGTTATTGACATCTGACAGACAGAGTAATTCATCCACTGGACATCTCCATCAGCTGAGATAACTGAGACTCACCAAAGATTCAATACAGTGTACATTTGAGAGATAAAATGACATTTTCTTATCAAAAGTTTAACATCTTGGAGGATAAAACTGCACAGGAGGCAACACTGGTTGTATTGTAAGGGAAAAAATACACTGACAGTTTAAGCTAGATTAAAGTTATTTTACAGTGATTTAAAACAAAAAGGAACAAAATTCCAAAATATGGGCTCCAAGAAACATAAACTGTCAGAGGTCTTAGATTTGAATTGCTTTTATCAGACCTGTAAGACTTGTTTACAATCATAAGGAAAGGTTAGTTGCTGTAAACTCTGGTAGCTGTTTGATTAGTTCCTGACGTAATAATAATCAGTTACCAGGGATAAAGGATGACTTGCATTAAATAAAACTGCTCCACAGATGGCTGGAGAAGCTCATTTAAAACTCCTGTTTGACTGAAATGCCTTTGAACTTTTCTGGAGTATAAGATCCCATTTAAAACCAGTCAGTTCTGGGAGCCAGTTAAATTAATAAAACTACCGAAGATGAACAGACTTAACGCAGATCTGAATTCATAGTGGACTACCTCAAGAGGCATATGTTGCAGGTTCCCCAGCCAAAGCACCTGTGTAGACATGATCATGATCAGTACATCCAAGTATTACAAAAGGTATTAACAAGTTGCAATACTTGTCGTAGATAATGGTGTCCAAACCTTTGCTTTGAGCGTCTGTCAGTGATCTTGTTTGAAATAATAAAAAAAAAAAAAGCTCATCTCTAACTTTTTAACCTTTTGGAAGTCGGATAATCTTTTGCCCATTCGAAGGAATACGTTTGAAAAACTTTCTGAATGCTGCTGAATTGAGAGAAGTAATGTTTTATAGGATCATCTTCTCCAGAAAGTTTACTCCTCTTATGACTTCAGTGACCGGAGCAGCTCCCTCAAAGTAGGGAGATTATGTAAGTTATTAAGGAAGACACGGACCATTTAGTATTTTTCAATGTTGATGATAATGTCTCCAAACTCAGGACAGTCCAAAGACCAAATCACTTAAAGGTACAGACCAATTATTACCCATGATGCTCCACTTTAAGGCTTGCAATGGACCAACAGAATCTGGACCCTGAGATCTCCACCAATAGCCGGTAGTCCTGCCAATCGTTAGGATTTGTTCTCTTTTTATATGCTAAGTTGTACAGTACAAAGCAGTTGTTTGCACCACTTTTCTTTCCACAAGGGGAGTACTACCAAGGTCTGACCCGCAAATATCTTGCATGTTTAAAGTGTTCAAAAGCTTCTTCCTGCCGGCCTCAGATTTTTGTTTTCTCATCAATACTCAACAGCAAAGAGCTGGACATGAAGGAAGAGGGGGCTCTCTGAACTCAGTAAAGTTGAATGAGTCATATTTGATCCAGACAAAAGTGAGCAAGAAATTTGTTACTGCCAGGTCTGCCAACTCGGTGTGTCGCAGTTTAAATGACCATGTTTCCAGTTTGCCTGGATGTACCAGACTTGACTTAAATTGGTACCTGAGATTTATTTTCTGGCTCGTATTGATCCTGCCCAGCACAGGGAATTAAATTTTACTCGGATATACGAAAGCAATCACATGTGGATCCGGGTTTGATGTTCAGAGCTGGAGCTGTTTCTTTTCAATATGTTTAAGAGGGGTTATTCAACATCAATTCCATTTAATACGTCATATTTCCAATGAAACTGTTAAAAACAAATGTAAGAAATGGTTTGACGTTTCTGTTTGTTCTTAAAAGTCAAAAGGCTTTTAGATTTGCTTTGCATAAATAAAGGAGAAAAGACTAATCTGGCCCTGTCCACATTATCTTTAATGTAATCGCCTCAAATTAACACAATTATATTCTTTATCCTCACAGCCTACACAAAACCTAAAATCTCAGAGAAACTTGACCTCTGACAGAAATGTATTCAGGATATAGTCTTAGCCCAAATGTCTTTTTAAACTCCATTTATAGTGGACAAAATGAATCCATTTATGAACAAAGAAATTACAGAAAAATCATGTTTTCTATACATTTCTAAAATATGTAATGACATGTAGAAATGATCTAAACCCGGTTAAAATAGTCCTTGTATCAGTTAAAACACAGAAGTGATAGTGAAATGGCAGTAAGAAGTTTAGATGAATATACCCATTAAATGCTGAAACTACACATGCTAATCTCTCCGAAAACCCGTAACAAATGTTTTTATATGAATTAAACAAGACTTGACAGAAGCTTATAGGGAACCTGGCTTAGGCCTACTACAAAGCTAAGCTAGCCTGCTTAACCTGGAAGGTTAGCTAAGTTAAGCTAACTCAATTTATTAGTTAGCTAAATTAAGCTAACCCTATAAGCTTGGGATATTAGCTAAATTAAGCTAACTTGCTTAGCTTTAAGAGTTAGCTAAATTGGCTAACCTGCTTAGCTTGAGAGGTTAGCAAAGTTGAGCTAACTTGCTTAGCTTGGCTTTGTACCCTTCCTGTCATGTAATTCTTAGCCAGAAAATCAAATTTTTGCCAAAAATGTCATGATTTTCAACTGTCTTACTGATATAAGGAGCAGAAAAAGTGCGAAATAATACAAAATAATCACTGTAACTGACTTATCATGCAAATTAATGTCAAACAATCGAAGTGAATCTGAGTAAGAATGTGTTTCTTCTTTAATCATGAATGAGAACTTATTGGGACGATGTCTCCAGATCTGATTGTTTTTCCAGTTTAAATTGATGAACGGTTCAATGTGCTGACTTTCCTAACGCAAGGCAAACAACATTCCAAGAGTTGAAGATGTCACCGTCGTCTGGATATTTTATCCTGGGGCTGTCTAACGTGTCCACCAGCGTACAACTCTCTCATTAAACAGCCCTAAAAAACAAACAGTCGGAGCAGCAGGTTGATCAAGAGTCTGACAAACCCAAATGGTTTTGGACTCTTGAGCCCTGCGGGTCAACTCCCTTTGATACTTGTTTGGATCAACACAAACCAGCTGTGTGGTTTGTCAAGCAACTCAGTGGTTAATAAACTTGTTACGTGTTGAAAAATGGCCATTTTCTAAACCATTTCAACGGTGAATGTTTGTCTATGACACATTGTCCTGAGTTTCTACAATGTCCATCCACAAGTTGTAGATATTCTTTTGTGTCTGATGCTGCAGATTATTTATTAAAATATCATTCTAATGTGTGGACATTTGTCTTATATTGTACATTAATCACATTGTGAGTCAAACAAGGATGCTGGTCACACACCTATGCTGGCACCTGGATTTTTTTACTTTTCTTTTTATCATGCGAGTTGCTGGATTTAATACAAAAGTATATCACATTGCCACAACATGACATTTTTGCAAAGTACAAGAGAAATTATTGTGGTTATGTGACACTTATTAGGAGGAAGAGTTTCCAAGGCGGTTTAAGGAGCACTTTGCCTGATTGCTCTTAAAATAAGTCTGTGTTGGTCTTGGTAGTGTAATTAATCAACCAGCTGGTGTAGTTCTTTCAAAAAACACAATCACTTTCATTTTTTAAAGAGGTTTGAAGCTGATTAATGAAGGCTAAAGGTGGAGTCGTTGAGACTTCATGCCACTCCTGCGCTATTTTGTTTTAACTCAAGAAATCAAAGGCCAACTAAGAATTGTCCTGCCTCTTTTTTTCTGGCTGTTCTAGCTTGTTATTGAAGATTATTGATAAAGGCTTCCCTATGTTTTGTATGAAGGCTTTCAAAAGGAGAGTGTGTTGTGTAGCTGCCTCACAGCAATTACCAAATTGGGCCATAAGATGGCACCAAAGTATCATGAAACAGAAAAAAAAACAGTAAACTGACACAAATCATTACAAAAGAATATTTACAATGCCTCTGACCCTCCTGCTGTGGGTGTATGTGCTATGAATTTCAATTTTAAAAGGGTCTGCACCTGATGTTTCTTCAATATCTATTTACAGCAGAATATGCGAGTTATAATCTAATATAGATCATTTGAAAATTCATCTTACATTCTGCTTTTCAAAACCCCTGATTAAAAATCGCCAGGATCATTAATTAGCAATGGCCCAAAGGAAAATAGATGGATTATGTCCTGCTGTAGCGGCATAACTCAGAGAGAAGCGGATTTATTTTGAATACTAGAATAAAAACCGAATAATTGAGTCAGGGGTGAGCTGGGATGATGATACAAATAGGTAAGTTTAAGGAGCCAGCTATTTCCTGTTTAGTTAAAGCTCGCTTTATATGGAAAAGAATGAGAATATTAAGGCCCTCAATTATTTCATGTGTTGAACTTTGTTATATTTAGACTACAACTAAGGCGTTGACTTACTCTACATACTACTCCTGTGTTACTCCTCCTCTCTCAACGGGATCAGCACCACGGACAGTGACGTAAGCGTCAATAAGCGGATGTTTACGGGCGTCATTAAAATCAGCACCGCGGATAGCGACCAGACGCTGCGGAGGGATAACCTGAAGAAGACATCAGTTTGAGACGTGGTGACACACTGCCACCAAGCGGCGCGGGTGGGAAATAGTAACATGATTTATTGTGCCATTGATCTAAAAATGTGGATTCTCACGTTGGTTTTAATTCATTATACCAGATATTAGACGTTGGTGTATAAATGTCTAAAAACAAACTGGTAAGGTGCCAAGAAATATTGTATATTCCATGTGTTGGAGACATTGCATTTCCACATCTATTATCTCTCCGTCTTCACTTATGTCGGCCGGGGTCTTCGTAACCTGACACCAGTAAAATATTTAACTGGTTTTAAACGATATATTTTGATTATTTCTCACATTCATTGCTTTAATTAAAGCGACACGCACGTTCAGCTGAGATGGAAGCTCCCGTGGGCCCGCAGCGGCTTCGAGCCTCCTGTTCTCTGGCGCTCGGTGGAGTGGGTGGTGGTCTCGGCCATCATCGGCAAGAATCGGAATGATTCGGCTACGCTTGCGTTCTTCCACCGATTTGCTGCGGCTCAGTGGTTTGTTCGAGCCGACGGATGCGTCAAGCTAGCAACAGCTACGCCGAAAAACACCGGCTGTTGAGACATTTAGCTTTCAGTAGAAAAGCCTTCGGAGCATTTAGTACGCTGATATTGACAATATTACTTTAGTATCGATGTAATTAGGTTAATTAATTAGAGAATAACGGTTATCGTGGAAGCTGGCTGTAAGAAAGCTTGGAAATTAACCTGCTAACTGTACAGTTACAGATTTTAAATTTTAAATTTGTCCAACTAACAAAGATTATAAATATGAAAACAATGCAACGTGCTAAAAACGTTAGAATTAACACTGAATAAATGAATGTAGACTATAGGCCACTCTATTCGGTCCGAGGGCTGGTTTTCAAACACACCTGCATCAAATTAAATGGCTCAAACAACCAATCAAGTTCTGCACAGTGACTGATTCATTTGTGTCAGGTGTGTTGGAACAAGGATACATTGAAAACCTGCTTTGTAGCCCTCGTAGGACCAAATTGAGTATCATTGCTATAGGCTATTGTATAATAATATAAGCCTACTTATATATTAGAACGGATCATTTATTTCACACTACCAGGAATTCATTATGTTAAAGTGCTTCTTTTTAAAAGAGAACTGATGTCTGAGCTTTTCTGACTTAATCAGTGAATATCCAGGAATGTCAGGCCTGAACATGTCTCACATTGGCAGTTTTCTTTGCTCCACATTCCTCCTAAATGCTGCCCAAATCTACACGTCTATGCTTTGCTCTAACCCATGTCAGTCAATTTATGACTTTTTGGGCCACAATCTGGCCCACATAGCATAAGTGCCCAAAGAAGTCCAAATCAGGCCCTGATTTCTTTGTGATATGTGCTGATGTGCAAAGTAAAAGCTGTGGAAAAGACAATAAAGTAGCCTACACGAAGATCATGTATAAGCCAAAGTTGCAAATTATGTTTGACATATCTGATCCTTTATTTAACAACAATGTAGCTATATGCGCCGTTTAATCTGGGGCTAAATAACCATATTAGATTTTAAGACCCTTAGCTCATTTTTTAAATTGAAGCTTCTATTTTGAAATCATCACCGGAAGTGGTCGTTGTATACACTAGGCTGCAGCTTCACGGTCATCAGGTCGACAGACGCTGCCTTGGAAACGACATAAATCCAGTCCATGCAGCTGGGTTGCGAGCAGGGACCTATATTTCCTCACTTCAAAGGCTTCCGCCCTTCTGCTCCTCTTCCTCCTCTTCTCCATCCCTCCCTCCATCCATTCATCCATCCAGCCGCCCCTGCGCTGCGAGCATGGATGGTCTGAAATGAAGCGCAAAGCAGGAGATAAGGAGCGGCGAGAAGCGTTTAAATAACCGCGAGTGAGAGAGAGAGAGAGAGAGAGAAAGTGACTGGACAGACCCGCAGCCAGGTAAATCTGACCGGATATTTAATCGGCTTTGCATGTGACAGCGATGGTGTGTGGATACACGTCTCCTGTGAGAGCACGTAGGAGAGGGCAGGGAGGGTGCATCTGTTGTTGTTATTATTGAATGGTAACGTACACGCGCAGAAAACACACAATGCGCCTAGACTTAACCAAGCAGGAGCGTGGTCTCAATGTATATCTGTAGGGCTCGTTTCTCGTTTCCGCACCATTTTTTCTCCTTTTATTCCCACCTCCCTGTAACGTTGAGCGTCGTCTCCGTCGCGCCGGCCAGGTGCCTTTCCTCCTTTCAGTCTACAACAAAATGTCACCAATTTTGGTTGGATTTGTCAGAGGGGTTTGGCAGGAAAAAACGCGCTTCTGGCGGTCAGAAAAAAGAGCAATGGGACTCTTAGAGGAGGCGTGCAGGAGATTAGTCTGTGACAGGAATCCATTCTGTCTGTCAGTGGCTGCCAGAATAAGCGAGGTAGTCCATTTAGAGATATAACCTTACCACATACAGTATGTGCTCCATACGTTTTCAATTCATTATTGTATCTGTTTCAATGCTTAGACATCTGGCTTGCACTGGAATGATCAGCATGCAGCATATTTAAATTTGTCGGACATGAGAAGAGGCCTGGATGTCTAAACCTTGTGTTAACTTAAACAACCTACATTACAGATTTGCCAAGTTTTTTTGTTATTGTTGTTATGGTACTTCAAGTTGGCTGCTCCTCTAATACATCATGTAAAAGGCTAAAATCTGAAATTGAGCCACCTGGGGGGGTGTACAGATGACTGGCTTTAGAAAAACATGATGTAGGGTGTGTATTAAAAAAATATATTGAGCAAGGGGATTTATGAGACAGTTTGTACAGTAGTGTGTGTTACCTTTTAACAAACACTGGGAGATAATTCAAAGCATATGGAAGGAACCATGTTAATCGAATCAGATACTTTATCAAAAAATTGGATTAATTTGCTCATTCGGACTTTTAATGAATTAATAAGATCAGAAGTAGCTCTCCTAGACTTTCATGCTATTTTAACTATGTTCCGCACAAAATTATGAACTGCATGGGAATTATTAGAGACATTGCTTAAGTAAATTATTGTTTGTTACAGTCAGAATTTAGATAAGATGGTTGTAGCATATCAAAGTGAGGTTTCTGGATTTTCAAGACCTTTTTTTAGATGCCCAAGTCCTCTAAATAGTTATTTTTTTCCTTGAATGATGATGTAGATATTTAGGGAAACATACCTACTTGATACAGTTAATGCTATGAAGGTCCTATATATGTCCTATTTCTATTTTTGTAGTCTATTTGATGTGTTAATTCTTGACAGAAATTAACTTCAAAATGATTTTTATTTACATATAAGCAGACCCTATGGTGTATAGATGTCTTTCAATTACATAAAGCTAATTGACTGCTAGCTTAAGCTTCAAAATTAGCAAAAAAATGTAAGAACAGTTACAATCTTCCAATGTTACACACTACGATTTACAATTTCCCTAATCTGTCTATATCTATCTATCTATCTATCTATCTATCTATCTATCTATCTATCTATCTATCTATCTATCTATCTATCTATCT
>JAOXYM010000005.1:21207289-21222794 GCA_028567055.1 Leptatherina wallacei
AGTGGCCTCTGATTGGCCTGGCCTGTCTCTCGGACAGCCTTTGGAAAAAAAAAAAAAAAGAGACGGCAGAGAGGGACCTTCTATTTACAGTCATTGAGAGGGACGCAGGCCAGCGGGCCAATCCTAGACCGGCGCTTCGGGAATACTCTTGGTTCTCCCTATGGCCAGTCCTGGCCTGCCTGTCTGTGTTTTTCTATCACACCATAAAATCCCCAGCTAACCAGTTGGTCTCTTTCAACAGCATTGGTCTTTTTTGGGGGGGAAATGGTTGGAGTCACCTCCTAAAAACAGGATGATGGAAAATTTTAATAGTTTAGACAGTGACTTTTCTTCATTTGTGGCTACAGCTTTTTAAAATGACACTAGGATATGTAAAGAGCCAGCAGAAATTCAACAGTCAGATGGCAAGCACAGCAAGATTCTGTGAAAATACTAACGGTTCATTCATATCGCTAGCCTTATAGTGTACCTGCCTAACTTTTCTCTCCTAATACTGCCGAGTCACTGGTGATAAAAACTTAAAATATGACTTAAACAATTATGCTATGCTATGCTATTACACTAACAACATGCAGCACCTAAACTCTTAAAAAAAGTCACTGGAAACCTATAAGCTGATGTCTTTGTTACGTACAGAGATCTTTACAAACATTGTACCATCATAACATCCTTTATATCCTCTCTTGAATAATTGCTGAATATGAAATATTCATTTGACATTAGCATGAATCCAAATTAGCATGAATTTAACTCCAAGCCCAGCTAACGCCGGCATTTGCTCTATTACAACAAAATGTTGATTTAATTCAATTAATTTCAAGTCAGTTCCAGTCATGGTAAATATCTCAGTTGGACAAATGTATTAACAATAGTGGGCTTTTTGTTTAGCAAGACTAGCTAGCTAGCCAGCTAGCAGTGCATCTAGACGTTCAACACTACATCTAGCTAAATTGATGTTGAAATAAATTTTGCTTGGACAGTTTCTGGTCTCACCAAGAGTTAGTTTCTGTTGTTGGAGGCTTGTAAAAATGAATTCATAAACCCCTTTAGCCCTATTTTTGCTCTCCAAATGGTTAGCTGCTGAGAGGTTTCCATGCTGCTATCTGGTTGTATTCTGTTTTCAGGATTTTAAATGTCGCCTTAAGAGAAATTTAGACTCCTTCCATTTCTTTTAGCAATGTCTTGCACTGTGGCAATCTTCATATCCAAAATCCAAAATTACAAAAGCTTTGTAATCTATTCTTTAGTGACTGGTTTTAGAATGGTTTTCAGTGGATATTAATCTCCATTAATATCCACTGAAAACTATTTTAAATGGTATCCATATTAGTATAAAAGTTCCACATTACCAATTTTCAGGCTTAGTCAAGTTAATCTTTGAATTAGCATGATCTTATCTTATTTAAGTTTTACCCAGGTAATTTTAGTGTAAGTAGGGTAAGTAGCTGCTTAAGAAGCAAATAAATGAGAGAATGAGAGAAATTAAATGGAAAAGCACAGACCGTTAAGTATGAGGTCTTCTTAATCACGTAAAACCATCTCCAGTAAAAGTATATTTAAGCCATTCAGTAAAGAAGATAGACTAATTCACTCTCCAGTATTAACCCAGTCTCTAAAGGGGTGTAAGAGTGGAGTGGCTCCATATCCATGAAATTGAATGCTAATGTGTTAAATTTACTACAAAAGCTCATTCATCAGTTGTTGTTTTTTTGGTGTACTTTATACAAATCTTCACTTAAATCATTTAATGGGTAAAACACTGGATTTGCCAACAAAAACCATCATGTTTCGTCACTTATTATCTTTATTAATGTCCTCCTAAAGGTGCGTAAGGCTCGTAATCGTCGTCAGGAGTGGAACGTCCTGGCCTATGACAAAGAGTTCAGACCAGACGCCAAGCTCACCCCATCTCCTTACCATGGCATGTCCTCTGAGGGCTCACTGTCCCCTGATAGCAGGTACAAACACATATATACACAAGGTACCCCCATGATACTTCGATTTTCCTCAAAGTTCCTGTTTCCTTGTCTCGCTTTGGCCACAATAACACACATCTCATTGTATAAGTTGAGTTGGAGTGGAAGGATTCTGGTTTTCAGCTGCACTTACTGGTAGTTTTATTTCACGTTCTGTGCTGCCCTCTTCTGGAGAATGTAATGTTTGACTCATAGATTCATTCAAAAACAAATTGGGAGGAAAATGTCATCTTAGTATTAGGAGGGTTGTTGATTTTAAATATTGATATTTCTCATTATTTTTATTTAATCTTCATTCCCAAGATGAGAATGAGATGTTGCATCTGTCTGAGTGTCATGTCCAGCAGCCCACCTTCTCACATTCTACCCAACAGATCAATGGCGTCTGACTCCTACCCAGCTAGCCCCAACCACCCCTCCACCCAGGCCCCCAGTGCCCCCCACCCCATTGACCATCATGCCAGGGACCACCTCAGCGCTGCAGCCCAGACCCAGTCACTGGATCGGGGCCTGAGGCCGGCTAACCAGCCTCCAGGTGCCGGGCCAGCGGCGACAGGCCGACATGTGGCCTCTCTGGGCAGGACCCCATCGGGACACGGACCCCAGGCTGGAGGAGATCTGACAGTTAACGGTCCGAGGCAACAGTCAGTTAAGGACTACCGGGCCGCACACGGGTAGGATTTTATTTCTTGTCATGAGAAGGTTGATGGAGATGGGAACTGTTCCGCTTTAGCTGATGAAATCATTGTTGTCTTCCCCTCCAGTGGCCAGCCTTCCACCATCCCAGAGTACTACATCCCTCCTGCCCCTCCTCCACCACCCCCGACCATCCCCTCCGCACAAACCGCCTTCGACTCCGCCACAGCCCCCCCCTCCGCTGCCGCCTCCGCTGTCCCCCCGACCTCCTCCACCCTCTCTCGCCCCTATTCTCCCTCTCCTCCTCCTCCCCCAGCCAACTATGTGCCCTCCCCTGCCCACCCACCTTCAGGCGCACCCCCAGCAGCCCCTCCGCCCCCACCCCCCGGAGTACCCATGGGACACCAGGCCCACCTATCCCCGCCGCACGCCGCTGTCGGGCAGACGGCTGTGGACGGAGTTCCCTCAACAAGGAAGTCCACCATGCTGGGGATGATCCCCATGAGCGACGCGCGCTCAGACCTGCTGGCCGCCATACGTAGAGGTAAGTCTTGCTGGAGGACAGTATACTCCAAACAATGTTTCTGTACGGGAACAATAAAGGTTTTTATAGATTAAAAAAAGACTTCTGCACCTAAAACACCCATTACTATAAATGTCTAATACTTAAGGAAGTCTTCAACAAAGTATTAGAAGACATACAATCCTCAATTTGAAAAAAAGATTGGAACAGTGTGATGTTTAGCATCGTGTAGCATCTCCTCTTCTTTTAACTATTGTCTGTAAGCATCTGGGAAGTGAGGAGACCAGTTGCTGGAGTTTTAGGAGAACAATTGTGGTTCTTGTATTTTACTGGGGGAAAGATCCGGGGGGGCTTAATGTAGCTCCTAACCTGCTGATTGAGGAGTAACTCGTAAAAAAGTGGTCGTGTCGGTCCTAAATTTAGGACAAAATGCTTCACAGAGCATTTTAGCACTAAAGCTGGCTCCTAAACCTGAAAATGGTTAGGAGTAGTCAGGAGGACTCTTAAAACGCTAAGAGTAAACCAAAGAGGCTGACGGTAATCCATGCAACCGAATCAATGTTTGGGAAAACTTTAATGATGCTGAGCTTTTAAAAAGGTACGGCCTGCACTAACATCACTGAGAAACAGAAATGACGCGCTAACACCGGAGATAAAAGTTGTGACTACATCACGTTACTTGGCTCCAGGGAAAATGCAGCTATGCTGTGCAGATGAACTCATATCTCAGCCATCGATGAGCAGAATTATTCATCAAACAATAAACGCTCTCTGCAGACCACATCATCCCACAGTGTTTCCTCACATGCCATCCCACATCCCCATCCTATGTACTGGATGTTTGTTTACATTGAAACACTTGCGGCCTACAGTTTAGTTCATGGCTTTATTTGGATCCAGCAGCACACCTGCGGCAGTAGTGATGCACCGGCTGGGTTTTTTCCGACCCGCGGGACCCACATATGATAATCTCGCTCGCCCCACACAACCGAACCGATTTTCACAACCCGCCCCGCCATCAAATACACGCTAAATACGCAACTGAAAGCTGATTTTGCATGGCTTTTTTGACATAGGATCGCATGTCATTGCATTATTTACCCGCCCCACTTGCACCGCAATTAAAGTGAAAATTTCTTGACTCGACCCGATCTGCGGCCAATCGGCGGGCAGCCCGTGGGTTACAGGTCGGCCCGCACATCACTATCCTGCAGTATCTCTGTCATGTATCTACTGACAGAGACCTAAAACAACCAAAACCTAAGACAGACAATCACGGTCTCAGGAAACATGACATCATCCATAGCAACGGGGTCAACTCCACCCTTTCTCTTAGCTTAGAAGTCCTCTCAGTTCCTCAGTAAAAGTTACTCTCAGCAGCTTTGTGAACAGGTTTAGTGAAGAGGAAGCTCTTAACTAAAACTTTTAGTGCCATCTAAGCGTCCTCCTAGTGGTGAGATACATACACACATGAATCTAATCAAATGGATTCTCTAACTCTTCACAATGACCCATTAATTTCAATCAGGTGTGTTGGACATGGGAAACAACATAAACCTGCTGGATTGCTGCACTCAAGCACTGGAATTTGAGTTTGATCCATGATTTAAAGTGTAACTTAATGGGCTCTTTGCACAACTCCACTACTTCCTGAACTTAATACAGCTCCTTAGTTTCCTGGACAAACTGATTAACCCAGGTGTGTCTGGACATTGCCGTCGTGGTTACTGAGGTCAGGTTCACCTGGATTAATCAATTTGTCCAACAAGGCCTTGTCTGGATGGGAGCAGATTGCTCTAACACCTCTATGTACTTGATGGAGCTTCACAGATGTGGAAGCTGGTGCATAGGCACTAATGCAACCCCCACATCACCAGAGATGCAGATATTTAAACTGTCCACTGATAACAAGCTGGATGCTCCCTCTCTTTAGTCTGTGGGACACAGTGTGCTTCTTTTCCAAAAAGAAAATTTTAAATTGTGATCCATCTGACAGAACAGTTTATTACTTTGTTTCAGACCATTTCAAAAGACTTTTGGTTCAGAGAAGACAAAGACTTGTTCTGACTCAGTTCACATTTGGCTTCTTCTTTGCACGATAGAGCTTTAACCTGCGTTTGTGGATTTCACTATGAACTGTGTTCACTGACAGACTTCTAGAAGTGTTTCTGAGTCCATGCAGTGGTTTCCAGTAGAGAATCATGCCTGTGTTTAATGCCTTGCTGCCTGATGGCCTGGAGATCATGAGCATGTAGTTTGACCTTTTGTCTTGTCCCCTAAAAACAGAGATTCCTCCTGATTCTCTGCATCTTTTGACGATATTGTACGCTGTAGATGTTGGGAACTTCAAAGTCTTCACAATTTTACAATGAGGGACATTTTTCTGAAAATGTTCCACAATTGTTAACCTCTGTCTTGGCGAACCATCTTTATATCTGAGAGGCTCTGCCTCTCTGAAATGCTCCTTATATATCCAGTCCTGTTACTTCTTGTTACCAATTAACTTAATTAGCTGTCAAATTCTCCTCTAGTTGTTTTTTTTATTTGTGCCAATTACTTTTCCAGCCCTTTACTGTCCCAGGTTCAACTTTTGAGAGACGTGTTGCTGCCATCAAATTCAAATTGAGCCAATATTTTCCAATGAAATGGTCAAATGTCTCAGTTTCAACATCTGATATGTTGTTTATGCTCTATTGAGAACATAATATGGCTCATGAGATTTGCAAAAGTTTGTTTTCTGTTTATGCATTTTTTTTTTTTTACTTTTAGAACTTTTTTGGAATTGGGGTTGTGAAACTAAATAGCAACTGCAGTGTCCCAAACATCTGGTGAGTCTCCGTTCCTCCTCACTGCATCCTTTCTTATTCCCGTCCAGGTATCCAGCTGAGGAAAGTTCAGGAGCAGAGAGAGCAGGAGGCGAAGCGGGAGCCCGTCGGCAACGACGTGGCCACCATCCTGTCGCGTCGGATCGCAGTGGAGTACAGCGAGTCTGACGACGACTCTGAGCTCGACGAGAACGAGTGGTCTGACTAAAAAACGAAAGGGGGCCTGGAGGATGAAGTTGTCGGAGAGTGTAGGAAACGTGACACTGAGCTAGAAGTGAAGGGATCTGGTACGTTTTAATGTCCATCATTAACATTTGTAACAAAAACAAACATCAACCATACATCAACTCACACGGATTGCCTGTCCCAGCCTCTTTGAATACGGAGCATCAGGTTGCACGGTTGCCCCTGACAACCACAATTCTTGAATTGAAACCCCCAAAGGTTTTTACAGGCCTCACCACTCCAAAGGTGTGTGGCACAACAAACACACACACCTTCATTTTTTCCACAGGCTCCCCCCCCCCCCCATCTGCTCATTTTTAACTACAAACACTGAGCTGTGAAAAACAAACACGCCAGCTTCTCTCTTCCTACACATCGGAGTGGTAATTATTAGCAATATTACAGGCTTTCAAGCTGTGAGTAGGCGGGCCCCTTGTGAATATGGGGGCAATGTGTTTACAAAACACATGGTATAGCACAAGAAAGATTAATAATAGTGCAATCTTAACTTATCTGCCAAATGTTGAGAAAGAATTTATGAAAACAGGTCAGGATAATCAGGGAAAATGATAGCTTATTAGCAGGTTACTGTGCTTTTCCAGGTTGTGCCTGTTTTTGAAACATGCACTCTCTCAGTAAGTGATGCTGACATTTTGGGAGTTTGGTCCACAGTCGGCGCCTACATTTTCTGTGATGGGAACTCCGGCTGTTGTGCTTGATCACAGTACAATATGTAGCTGACCTGTTATACAGATTGGTATAAAGATACAGTAGGTATAGTTTCCAAAGGAACTTGTTGATCTCCAGCTCAAGTATCTTCGCTTAAAGAGGAAGATCACGTTTTATTCATTTTAAGCTCATCAATGGAAATTCTTTTTTTTTTTTAGAAATTAATTCAAACACATCATTAATAATTTTCTAGTCTGGCTTTAAAATAAACAAAACATGGTAATGGCACCCAGTCACTTACATAATATGGTTTGTTTCTCCATGAATCATAATGTAATGTCAATATTCACATGAAGAGCCCAAATTATTCTCATTTACAATTTGGTAATGTGCGTTTAATATATGGTAAAAAAAAAAAAAAGATAGGTGTCTGAAACACTCCTGTCCCTTTAAGACCCCTTTCCCAAATATTTCTTGACATGTGCGCTATGGACTCATTCTTTCTTTAAAGTGTGTCAGATTTGTTCCTAGGCAGCCAGGAACTGTGTGTTAACAGGATTATGTAGATGAGTAAAGCAAAAGAAACTTGGACTACAAAAAAAGGCTTTTTTTGGACAGTTCAGGAGTATGGTCCTCTGTGGGAAACAATAACTCCTTATGCTATGAACTTTAGGAATTAGTCACATTTTAGATCTTTTACATGCACAAACATGATGTACAACATTGAAGAAAGACCTCTTTAATGCAAAAGTTCCCAAAGTAAAAAACATTAGAAATAACAGAAAACCTTGTCTGTTCAAGTTTAATATAATGTCCAGCAAAATAACTGATCTCCACTTCAGGATTATTGTCCTAAAACAATATTGTGATATTATTATTTAGGCTGATTTGTACCTTTCTTATTCGCTTTTTTTATTTTTTTTATTTATTTTTTTTTGCAGTTAATTAAACGTAATTTTCGAGGTAAGGGACTTCAACCTTTTAATGGTCGGCTCTAATGCTCGGTAGATTTAGCAGACACTATAATGAGGCATCTCTACCACTTGGTTCGGGTATTTAATGCCAAAGGTAAGTTGTTGTAATGCGACTACTTTGTTAAACTTATGAGTTTAACTATTATTAATACGTTATTAATTGTTCTGTTAAACATTTGTTAGGGGTCATTGATTCTTAAAGAAATTTAAAATTGCAAATAATCTATTTTTGCTTTTTTTAAATTAGTTTCTTGCTTTTGTTTATTTCAACATTCTAAAGATATATTTTTTCTCAATTTTTTTTAAATATTTTTATCTTTTTAAAATGAGTTTTTTCTGCACTTTTAAATTTTTTCACATTTTTTCTTTTCAATTTCATTTAATTTCTTCACAACCATTACCGTTTTTTTCATTGCGACCATTGAAGGGTTGAAAACTGTAAAATGACAAAAATACTGCTTCAAATTTATGAGCTGAGATCAAATTCCAACATTATTGTGTATTTATTTAACATCGATAATTTGTTCTTCTAGTTTTGACACCCCCGATTCAATGTAATAAAACATTTTGAATTCCAACAATGTTGTGAAAAAAATTCCATAAATACAATAACTTCATTGTATTTATATTTATAGAGTATCAGAACTCATTCTTTTGAATATGCAGAATAAAATTAAAAGTGTATTTTTTTTTAGACGTAGTGATTCAACAGGTTTGATACGCAGAGAAATGTGGGTAAAACTTTTGGTTTTTTGATCAGAAAGACAAACTCCCAAAAGTCAGCGCAGATCTCCAGCTTGTACGTTAGAGGTTGTGACATACTATAGTTCTCCCTTTGAGATAGTGTAGAAAACTGTGAAGAAAGACACCACCCACCCAGATCTAAACTGGCTCGGGAACGTACACCACCAGCCTTTTTTCGGGGGTTTAACTCCCCTCCATATCACCGCATCGAATAAAGCCAGCGAACAAGCTTTTGCCATCTTTTTTCTTTTTTTCTTTTAAGTTCGTGATCTTTTGTAGTCATTAACACAAAGCTTAACATTTCAGCCAGAGACTGTGTGCTGTGCTCTTCTATAAACGCTTCTACACTTGAACACAACCGGCGTCACGCTCGCAAAGCTCATCGCCCTGAGTCGCCGTGTCTGGGGTCACCGCTCTTATCTCGTGGCCTCGCTTTGCTCTCGGTGACCCCCGGGTCAAACACTTCTCTACGCGAAAGCTTTGTGAACTATAAATACATACGTGTAAGAGACTTGCAAAAGTATTATACAGTATATAATCTCTTATCTCTTTTCAGTATAGGTTTGGCTAATCCTCTGTACGAACTGATTGGACTGTAGTGTTTTTATAATGTGATTTTCCTTTTTATTTTTAAATGTGCTGCAGTGAGTTGTTCACTTTGCTTTATGTTGGGGTTGTCAATGGAGATGCCAGATGAAATGTGTCAGAGAAGCCTGTTTAAAAAAATGAGCCCAGTTTTTTGTTTTGAAGCAGATTATTGGAGAAAGTTGATTTAAAGCTACATTTGCACATTTCTTTGTCTCAGTTTTCCCCCGAGGAGAGAGATTTGTGGACTTTATTTTTAGTTTGTTTATAAGTGTCACTATTTATTTTAATGGCAAAGCATAATGAGAAGTGAAGTGTTACTCGTGCGTGAGAAGTACATTTTGTTTTTACTTATGAAAACTTTGAATAGTTTCTGATTTTGTTTAAATCCATTTACTCTGGTCTGTGTTTTAGAAACGACCTAAACACTTATTTCTTGTAATTTCCATCAAGTTTTGCTTATCCATTATTAAGATCCTGCTTCGAATTTTTTCTCATTGATAAATACGTTTTTTGTCAATTTCTAGCCACAAAGTTTTCCATGTCAATCCTAATTTAACCGAAAAATTCAACAATCAGAAACCAGTGGGCAGGTGTGTCACATATCTTTTTTTTTTATTTATTTTTTCAAGCTAGATGTCCCACAGGTTTAAAGATTTTACGATGTTGCTTTATCACATACGACACCACTATTTTGAACAGGGCTCAAAGGTAGTTAATTTGCGGTTGTAAAAAAACACACTAGATGTGTATTCGGCTCACTCCGCAGCTACACACCGTTGAAGACAAATCACATCTGGATTAAGGACTGGATGACACAATATGTTGATGGGTTCTTGTTCTCCTCTCGGATCGTTTGGAATAGGATTTTTTGGAATCGTGCCAAGACTTGCATTCGTGGACGTTATTGTTGAAGTATGATATAAGCACATTTGAACAGCTGGAATGTGGATTTGCCACAGAGCTATGTAAATTTAAAAAAAATAAATAAAGTTTTTATTGTGACAGAGGAGTTTAACATATACAATCTGCTACAATAACCAAACTGTGACCCAGCTGTGATTGTTCTGCTGGTTTATTATTCTGTGGTCGTGTTGTTGTGCAGGAGCCGTAAATATACACTCAACGATTATTACTCAGCATCGGTGAACGGAAGAATCATCAACGTCCAAAACGTTTAAAACTTAAAACTAATCCATTTAAAAAAACTTAACTCCAGACAAAAACTTAAAATCTGTTTTATTCTTCATTATTTTAGACTTTTTTAAACTGTCATAACTTCATATAAATCTTCAGATTTTAAATGTTTTCAGTGACCAACTTCATTGTATTTAGAACATATTTTGAAAAATCTAGAATCTGATGCTGCACCACTCAAAGTGAGAAAAGGTAACGGGATATTTAAGCTACACTGTTCTGAAAGATTAAACAACAGATTAAACAGGGACGGGTAAGGGCTCCAAAATTTGGTATAAAAGTAGAATCCATTAAACGCTTAAGAATTTCCAGGCAAGGATGGGCTGCAGTTCACCATTTTGTGCCAACTCCATCAAAGTATCATCAATACTTATTAAAAAATGTATATTTTGATGACAGACTGCAAATCCTTTTGGTCTTTGTCTATCTACTCTGCATGATTTTGAGAAAAAATTCATGGAGTCTGTTTAAATCTTGGCCAGTAAACACAAAACTCTGTGTAGATGAGAGTATTCTGCAGAAGAACCCAACATACTATCATTTGCAGTTCAGGCAGATGGGTTCAGGAGTAGTTTGGAACAAAAATGTAATGCTTTGGGGCTTTTTTTATCAGATAAGTCCATGTTATTACCAGAGAAATCTGATAAAAACCAGCATCTGTAGAGTCCAACTATACTGTCCATCATCTATTTTTTTGTGTGTTGCTAGTGTGGAATTTTAAATCTGTTTTCATGAAATAAAGTACAATTACTAATACAAGGAAGTTGGTCTGTGAACACACTGAAAATCATCTCTTTGTACTTTTGTCAAACAAAATAAGGTGTAAAACATTTTACAACGTGTCATATTGCATATCCCATACATCTCCACCTCACTCCTGTGCGTATTTCTGCAGCTTAAAGTGCTCATCTCATTTCCAATAATGAATATTCTTGTGTATCTATGGCTTCTGGCTTGTAAGAAAACATCATAATGTGTTGAAAATGTGAGAAATGAATTGTGTATAGACTTTTGGTAAGGCAGCCTGTAAAGTGAAATCCATTTGGTTTAATATAACCTAGTCAATGCAACAAAGTAAAACTGTGTATTGCACACTAAATTCAGCTGTAAGCAAGTATGCATGTAACTATAGACAATAAATGGTGAACAAAAATGGTCTATCCTGTACTTTTTTTTAATGAATTTGATGTATTTTTCTTCTCAACCAAGACACGGTATTAAAGTTTCCAATCATTGTTGGTTTTTCAGCAGGATTACACAAACTACCAAACCAAATGTCATCAAACTGGGTTGAGAGGTGGGAGAGGAGTAGAGGAATAACTAGGGCATTGGCTCTAGTGGATAAAAATCAATCAACCCTAAAACAACTTCTTTTGATGATATCCGAACAAGAACATCATTTTTTTACTTTAGGATCATGACTCATGGATTTTCTTGAAATAAAAAATAACCTTTTCTGACTAGCTTGAAGCATTATTCAGCAGTATCAGTCATCTCATGACGCAAATCCAGCAATCATCGGTGTATATTTTCTGGGCTGCGACACCACTGTGGTTACGGTCTGCTCCAGCTCCGTGCTGTTTTGTGCCTTGGCAGCGCGGAGGAGGAAGCGACGGGTGCTGTTTTTTCATTTTGGGGCACAGATGGTGACACAGCAGAAAGGGAAAGACGGAGAAGAAGAGGTCAGTTGCAGAAACAGAAAGCTCATACATAATGATAAAAAAAGGATATCTTTAGCTTCTTTCTGAATATTTCAGGTGATGCAGAACTCTTTGTTTTTTTGGTGATGTAAAATATTTCCTGCATCTGTAAGTCGAGACCTTATTGTGGAATCAAATTGCAAATAATTATTTTTGAATAACAATACATTTGATGTTATCCAGGATGACTGTATATATTACATTTAAAAGTGACATGATGTCTTTATCCCTAACCCTTTTATATAAAAATAGATTGTTATTAATATAATTGTTATATTAGCCATAGCTGAGATTTGAACCATACTATATACACTTTGTTTTACTAAGACTAGACTTACATTTTGGCAGCGCCTTTGAAAACCAGGTGAAGATAATGATGGAGTACTTGCATTTGTTAAATAGCTAAACAGAAGAAAAAACATGGAGAGCATCCATATAGTTGGCTTTTGTAGTATTTAATATCTATTTGAAAATACAACCTTAAAATCAAATCAATTCTAAAGCTCTTTAAAGGAATACTACAGACATTTCCAAACTTAAAACTCTGCTTCTGACTCATTTTAAAAGCACACTGACATCTATTATGCACATTGCACAACTTATTTCCCTAGCCTGGGACATCAAATGATGGCTGCATTTTGCTTTATGACACTGTGTCCCAGGAATGTGCACCACGGCTGATGCAGCAAAGAAATGCAAGAGGACATTATTGGAGGAAGGGAGGAAAAGAAAGAAAGTGACAGAGCAAGAGATAAGAGGTAACATTGGACTGACCTTAACTGGCTGGAGAGAGCTCAGAGAAGAGACAGGATGCATGACAGATGCTGAATTAGCCTTTGTTGAGAGGGGGGGATAAAGTGTGAAAATCTTCCAAAGTTCAGTAGTGCTGCTTTAAATAAAAAAGATAAAAAAAATAAAAAAGAGACAAAGAAGGAACAAGTGTAATCATTTAAAACATGGAGCATAATAAAATTATGTGAAAAAAGAAGGAAGAATCATGAGCCAGGTAAGGATCTGTACAGTCTCCAGTGGTGCCCCATGTTCATAAGTCTACACCAGGGGTGTCCAGCTCCAGTCCTGTGTTGCCGGGTGCTGCCAAAGCATGTTGACCTAACAGTCTGATGCAGGTGTGCTGCAGCAGGAAACATCCAAAACCTGCAGAACAGCAGCCATTGCACTTTTCCATGGCAGAGCAAAGCTAAAGAACCAACAAAACCATGAGCAGCTCACAGCTCAGACATCACAGAGAGACTGCCCTCAAGTAGCTGCAAAGACAGAAGTCAAAGTGAATTCAAATTGTGTTGCAAAGTGCTTCAGCGGACAAAAAATCAAATCGAAATCAAATCTAATAACCTGAAACAAATAATGAAACAATATAAATGCTAACTTGCCATTTCTGGAGCCGAAATGGCCATCTGTGAAGGCTGAGTCAGATGGGAAAAAAAGCCCAATTTTCATTTCTCAATGCATCCCTGCCACCTGGCCCAAATGCATTCTTCATTCATGCTGATAATGTGAGTTGCCCCTTTTCTATTGGATGTCAGGGAGAAGTGGCCAGCCATCAAGCCATCCAAACTACCATGAAAACACTGGTTGAAGGGCTGGGTGACAGCTACACTTTGACCCTCAAAAGAACAGGGCCACATTTCATCTGCAAAAATGGATACATTGCACCAAGGAGAGGGAATGGGATTGGCCAAAATAAAACTTTTGACAGAGATGAGTTTTTACCTGACAAAGCTTTGATTAAGCTTCAGATTTACATGTAGAAAGATCCAGCCTTGGTGGAGGTCTGTAGTCTGTAATTACTCTTCTTCAGTTTGTCATTCACTAGGCAGCACACCAGAAAACTAAGACTTTGAGATTTGGACATGATGGCAGTAGAGGAGGTAAATATTTGGTTGGCATTCACAGCCAGAGAAAATAGCAACAGTTAAAGACGTCATGTCAGGTCACTTGCGTCTGCCTGAATATTCCATCTTCTGAACATAAAGCAATCATTTTGGAGAGCATGCACATATGAAGGACAGCCGAGGTAATGTAAGTATATCCTGGGCTTTAATCAACAAAAATATTGAATGTTTCTTTGTGTAAGATGGATTAAAATCTCCTTGGCAACGGGTCCTGGATGTGACACACTAATGATGTGTTAATCATTTCCACAGTTCGGTCGTTAGTCATCTTCTGACTACATGGAGGAAATCATGTTCACATCAAATGTTCATTATAATTTCAAATCAGGGTGATGATGTGTATCTGTAGACGAATATATATGTGTGTGTGTTCTAATTCGTGCTCCTGGAGACGTCTCTGTTGCACACACAACCTCAAAGGTGGCATTGATTAGTTTGCAGGTGTTTCCACTGCATGTAAAATCTCCTGAGTGGCCCAGAACCAAAGATTGGCCAAATCTTGTCAAAGATCTTTGAAGAAACCTTGAAAATTGTATTCCCATCAAAATGCTGCCTTGATTAAAGTACTAACATGGTTTCAATCAAGCACTAACTAAAAAGTCTGAACACTTAAAAAAAAAAAAATGATTTTAAGATGAAGTGTCAGAATAAGCTGTTTGGCATTCATAGAGAACATTTTTGCAAGTTTTTTATTCAACTCTGCTGCTCATCCCACAAATGTGTTTTCCTTACAAGTGTGTTGCCTTTTAAAAGGAAAATAAACCAACTTTCAAACAGTATGAGATTTATTACCAGGAGCCATTGTTACAACAAAGAAATAATCCACCAAACACAAATGTCCTTACTTTTTGCTCTGGGGTTTACAGAGAATGGTCTGAAGAAGAGAAAATATCCAGTGAGCAGCAGTAGGTATGGTAGGATGGCAGGATCAGAATTTGGTGGAACCATGAAAGCATGGATGCATCCTGCCTGGTATCAATGGTTCTGGTGCTGTAATGATGTGGAGGATATTTTCTTCCCACACTTTGAGCCCCTTAGTACCAACTGAGCATCGTTTAAACAGCACAACCTACCTGAGTATTGTTGGTTGTTCGAGAAGGTTTCTTTGAACATAATAAATATTAAAAAAAACAAAAATGGAAATAAAACAAACGAAAAACTGAAAAGTTCAAAAGGAGTGGGTGGAAGCATAAACTTATCTAATCCCATCCCAGTTAATTAGAACAATTTTAACCCTTTTACCCTATGTTCACACCGGTGTGTCCAAACGCGGACGCGCCTACATTTCAACGCCCAGATGCTGGATGTTTACTCGCTCGATTTGGGCCTTTTTGACGCGCGTATGAGCGTTTTATTCCCGCGAATGAAGTATATTTGACGCGCGTATGAGCGTTTTATTCCCGCGAATGAAGTATATTTGACGCGCGTATGAGTGTTTTATTCGCGCGTCAATTTGAACTTTTTGTTTAGCGTCAGTCACTTCCGTCAACATCGGACATGGCAGCCTGGTTATTTTGAGTTATTTGTGAGAGTTGCGG